>JACCIY010001288.1:0-83051 GCA_025506505.1 Flaveria sonorensis
TACTTATGTACTCTTGTGTTCTAGGTGACCTTTGAAGGTTTTCTTTTCCTTTCAAGTTAAACTCTAGTTAATTCTTACGCGTACCAGGTGAGTTCTTGCCCCACTTTTTTTGTTTACATAATCTCTTTTGGGGAGATAGCATACTGTTTACAAACGCTTTATATATGAGTGTGTATAATATTGATATAGTGTGTTTACCATGGAAAGTCCTCACACTTTCGGATTGTTAATATTGACTAGCGGGGAAATTTTGGGTAGTACTACTGGGTTTGACGAGCCCCACCTGTGCGACTCGAGGTCAACGGGTGCAATTTTGTCCTACACATATTCGTCACGACCTGGTAAGTCGTGACGGGAGGCAACAAACGTAACACAGTCAGCTTCGATCGCGAAATCACTATGATTATATTTTTATGTTAATAGACTAGCTATCTATTGCAATACACTACTTATGCTCTGGAAACTGTTGATTGGTTTATATTTTAACGCAAACTCTTGAACTCACCAACCATGTGTTGACTTGTTTAGTATGCTATTCTCAGGTTAAGGTTGCCAGTTGCCTAGGAGCACGCACACCAGCATCGTTGAGTTGTCTACATTGTTTGTTTACACATTTGGGTTTATTTTCCTATTAAACATTTGTGTTTGGGGCGCGTATGTTTTGCGCCATTCTCTTTACATACTACTTGTTTTGGGTTTTCTGTTTTAAAAACGCTTCCGCATTTTTTAAACGTTAACTCTAGTTTTGTTTATTTATCATATAGAGTCGTTTTGGTAACTAATGACTGAGATCCTGGTATGTCACGCGCCTCGCGGTAAAACCCCGCTCGCGGATTTTGAGGGTGTTACAGATTGGTATCAGAGCCATTGGTTATAGGGACTAGGTTGCATACACACACTAGACTATAACCGCACAGTTGTTAGTTACTCTCGCTTACTCTCCTTACTGTATACTCATTGGCATACGCAACACGTACTTCGCAGCATGGCATCGTCGTCCAGAAATTTGGCAAGAGACCTGCACGATCTGAGTCACCTCCTACTTCTCCCGTACCGATAGGGGATTTAACTGGCCTCGACATCCTTATCCTCCTAGCGAGATAACTGGGATCAGCCTTTCATACCTCCTGAGCTCGATCCTCTGCGAACTGGGATTTCTACCCCCTACATAACCGTATGGCTTAGAGACGCGTACCACCAGTAGCACCTACACGACCTAGGACTAGTCATCGACCGCCTCTACTTTGCCTACACTTCCTACTTTGAGCATTCTCTGGAGCAGGATTTGCAGCCCTAGTAGCCACACTGGACACAGAGCGACAGCGGATTAGAGGACTCACTGATGAGAACTCTGCATTACGATCTGAGATGCGTCAGCTGCGTTTCCAGGTAGAGACGCTTCAGGAGCGACTTTCGATGGCCATTGGTGGACATCATACGCTTGCAGGCACGTGGTAGCACTTAGTGAGCGCATGGACGCACAGATCACCATATAGGAGATCGATAATAGGTTTGCTGATTAGAGGCACAGCTAGCAGCACTTCAGATTGCTGAAGCCCCTGCACCTTTGGTGGACCCTGATGAGGAAGACCCAGAAGAACCCGAGGAAGCCCCCGAAGAAGAACCAGTAGAGATGGATGAGGACAGTGACGGATCTGACGTACTGGACTGATCCTACCTTTAAATGACTTAGACTATGTAGTGTTTCTTTTCTTTGAAACCTATGTGGGAAGGGTTGTTTCCCACCCAACTGACAAACTTAAATTTTGACATTGATGGAATATTTTGTGACTCAATTGCAAATTATTTATCTTTGATTATTATTTCTGTTATAAATGTTGTGGTTGTGGTGAATGCATTATTTCTTATTGTTTACTGTACCTTGATGAGATTAATGTGTGGATGTTACTCATTATTGTAATTGTGAATTTTAAAGTGAAATATGGACGCACGTGGACGAGGACGTGGGCGTGGTCGTGGACGTGGCGCCGGAGGCCGTGGAGCCGGAGCCATAAACATGACGCCTGCGAATTGGCGGCATTAATTAATGAACATGTTCAGGCGGCAGTGGCTGCTGCCCAACCGGGACAACCAGCAGGTAAATGATAACAAGAGGTTAAACTGATTATCCTAGTTATTTGTCTAGGATATCTGACTAATGTTTGGGTTGTCAAAACAGGACCACCACCATGTACCTACAAGTCTTCATGGACTGTAAACCCATACCTACAGCGGGACGGAAGGAGCTGTAGGGCTTGTAAGGTGGTTTGAGAAGACAGAGTCTGTCTTCGCGAAATGCAACTGCCCGCCTGCTGATCAGGTGAAGTATGCCACCGGGACATTGGAAGGCGCAGCACTTTCCTGGTGGAATGCCCAGGTACAAATGCTGGGTCAAGCCATGGCCAATGAACTACCTTGGGATGAATTCAAAGAAATCATGACTGAAGAATATTGCCCCCGGAATGAAGTGCAGAAACTGGAGATTGAGTTCTGGCAACTCAAAATGCAAGGCTCAGAAATTGAAGCCTACACGACTCGTACTCATGAGTTAGCCACTTTATGCCCAGGGATGGTGAATGAAATGCACAAGAGGGTGGAGCATTATATACGGGGATTGGTGCCTGAAATTCAAAGTATGGTAACTGCTTCTAACCCCACTACCATACAACAAGCTATCCGAACAGCCCACAGGCTGACTGACCAGGCAGTTGAGCAAGGTCGGTTACCTAAACGGGGTGCGGTGGCAAGCGTGCCCGACCAGAAACGCAAGTGGGATGGTTCAAGCAACAAGGGATCGTCATCCAGTAGCCAATCTCAACCTCAACAACAGCAGCAAAGTCAGCAACAGCAACGGAAGTTTGATAACAACCGAAGCTTCAACCAGGCGCACTCAAATCAAGGACCCGGGTATGGTGGAAGACTGCCGAAGTGCAACCGTGTAACTACCACCATGTGGGTCGATGTGATAACTTCAAGTGTCAACGTTGTGGGAAGATTGGTCATGCAGCCAAAGACTGTCGGGGTGAACTGATGAAGAAGCCACAACAATCACAAGAAACTCCGAAAGGTTGTTTTGAGTGCGGAAAAGAAGGCCATTACAAACGCAACTGTCCCCAGCTTAAGAGGAATGGTAATGGTAACAACAACAATGGGAACAACAGCAACAATAACAATGGCAACAACAATAACAACAATGGTAATGGCAACAACAATGGTGGAAACAATAATGGAGCCAAAGGAAGAGCCTTCGTCATTGGCTCAGGTGAGGCTCTAAACGATCCTACAACAGTAACTGGTAAATTTTCGGTTAATGGTTGTTTTGCTACTGTATTATTCGATACCGGAGCCGATAGAAGTTTCGTGTCCACTAGGTTCTGTAGTCTTTTAAGTGATATGCCCTCAGCCTTAGAATCTAAATACACCGTGGAGTTAGCTACGGCACACAGATTCACGTAACGCATATTCTTAGAGACTGCAAGATAGAGCTTGCTGGTCATACATTCACCATAGATCTCATGCCTGTTACAGGAAGCTTTGATGTGGTAGTAGGCATGGATTGGCTTTCCGATAAACAAGCGGAAGTCATATGCCACGAGAAGATCATACGGATTCCCTTGGTGAAGAAGTCCTTACGGTCAGAGGTGATAGGAGTGGTGCGGTGATAGGCATCATCTCGTTTATGAAGGCACAAAAGTTGTTACGAAAGGGTCGACTAGCCATATTAGCACTCGTCACAGATAAACAGACTGAGGAAAAGAAGATAGAGGATATCCCCGTAGTTCGTGAGTTTCTCGAGGTGTTTCCGGAAGACCTTCCTGGATTACCGCCTCATCGTCAAGTTGAATTCCAGATTGAGTTGACTCCAGGAGCCGCTCCAATTGCGAGAGCACCGTACCGGTTAGCTCCGAACGAACTGCAGGAATTATCTGCTCAACTACAAGAGTTGTTGGATAAAGGGTTCATCCGACCGAGTTCGTCGCCCTGGGGAGCGCCAGTTCTATTTGTGAAGAAGAAGGATGGTACATTTCGAATGTGCATTGACTATAGGGAACTGAACAAGGTTACTATCAAGAATAGATATCCGTTACCTCGTATCGATGATTTGTTTGATCAACTACAAGGATCAAGCTATTACTCTAAGATTGATCTGAGGTCTGGGTATCATCAGCTGAGAGTTCGAGAAGAGGACATCTCGAAGACTGCTTTCCGTACACGATATGGTCACTATGAATTTTTGGTCATGCCATTTGGGTTGACGAATGCACCAGCAGTATTCATGGACCTCATGAATCGCGTGTGCAAACCCTATCTTGATCAGTTTGTTATCGTCTTTATTGATGACATACTGATATACTCAAGGACCGAGGAAGAACATGAGAAGCACTTACGTTTAATCTTAGAATTACTTAGAAAGGAAAACTGTACGCAAAGTTTTCTAAGTGTGATTTCTGGATACGTGAGGTACAATTCTTGGGTCATATTGTCAACGAGAAGGGAATACATGTTGATCCTGCTAAGATTGAAGCGATAAAGAATTGGTCTGTTCCTAAGACACCGAGTGAGATACGACAATTCCTTGGATTAGCGGGATATTATCGACGATTCATTGAAGGATTCTCTAAGATTGCACAACCTCTCACAGCCTTGACTCACAAGGGAACGACGTACAAATGGGGTGAGAGTCAGGAATCTGCTTTTCAGTTGCTGAAACATAAATTGTGTAGCGCACCAATATTAGCGTTACCGGATGGTAGTGATGATTCGTAGTCTACTGCGATGCGTCTATTCAAGGACTTGGATGTGTCTTGATGCAGCGGGATAAAGTGATAGCTTACGCCTCTAGACAATTGAAGATTCATGAGAAGAACTATACCACCCATGACTTGGAACTGGGTGCGGTAGTTTTTGCCTTAAAGATCTGGAGACATTACTTGTACGGTACCAAATGCACCATCTACACCGATCACAAGAGTCTTCAGCACATCTTTGAGCAAAAAGAGTTGAACATGAGACAAAGACGCTGGGTGGAATTGTTAAACGACTATGATTGTGCTATTAAGTACCACCCGGGGAAAGCAAATGTAGTTGCTGATGCGTTGAGTAGAAAAGAGACTGCTAAACCTCGACGTGTGCGAGCTCTGCAACTAACGATTAGTACGCAATTACCTGAACAAATCCGTGATGCTCAAACTGAAGCTCTGAAGGTCGAAAACATGAGTTTAGAAGGTTACGAGGTATGGAAAAACAATTGGAAGTAAAAGCGGATGGATTCGTTACTTCATGGATAGACTATGGGTACCTCTACACGGAAATCTGAGAGATTGGTGATGAGTGAGGCTCATAAGTCCAAGTATTCTATACATCCTGGATCTGACAAGATGTACCACGATTTGAAGGCGCACTATTGGTGGCCTAACATGAAAGCAGATGTAGCTACTTATGTGAGTAAGTGTCTGACCTGCTCGAAGGTTAAAGTGGAGTATCAGAAACCATCTGGTCTGCTACAACAACCCGAGATCCCTATGTGGAAGTGGGATCAGATATCAATGGATTTTATTACTAAGTTACCTCGTACTTCTACGGGTTGTGATACAATATGGGTTATCGTGGATCGATTAACAAAATCTGCTCATTTCCTAGCGATAAAGGAAACAGATAAGATGGAGAAGTTAACCCGACTTTATCTGAAGGAGATCGTTTCGAGGCATGGAGTACCAATCTCAATCATTTCTGATCGCGATTCTCGTTTCACATCACACTTCTGGCATTCGTTACAGAAAGCTTTAGGTACACGATTGGATATGAGTACTGCTTATCATCCACAGACTGATGGTCAAAGCGAGCGTACTATACAGACTTTGGAGGACATGTTACGTGCTTGTGTGATTGACTTCGGGAATAACTGGGAAGTTCACCTACCATTGGTGGAATTTTCTTACAACAACAGTTATCACACTAGCATAAAGGCTGCACCTTTTGAAGCTTTATATGGGAGAAAGTGTAGATCACCAGTTTGCTGGGCTGAAATTGGTGATAGTCAATTAACGGGTCCCGAGTTAGTACACGAGACAACTGAGAAGATTGTTCAGATAAGAAACCGCATGGCCGCAGCGCGAGACAGACAGAAAAGCTATGCTGACAAACGACGAAAACCTTTGGAATTTCAGACAGGTGACAAGGTTTTATTAAAAGTCTCACCGTGGAAAGGCGTAGTTCGGTTTGGTAAGCGAGGAAAGCTAAATCCGAGATACGTTGGACCATTTGAGATAGTGGAAAGAATTGGTCCAGTGGCTTATCGACTAGCCTTACCTGATTCATTGAGTGGAATCCATGATGTATTCCATGTTTCAAATCTAAAGAAATGTTTAACGGATGAAACGATGGTCGTACCACTGGAAGAAGTTCAAGTAGATGAACAATTACGTTTCATTGAGGAACCTGTCGAAGTGATGGATCGTGAGGTGAAAACGCTTAAGCAAAGCAAGATACCCATTGTCAAAGTTCGTTGGAACTCGAGACGTGGACCAGAATTCACGTGGGAACGTGAAGACCAAATGAAGCTTAAGTATCCTCAGCTATTCGAAAGGACGATGCCAGCCGGCGAAGGTATTGATTAAATTTCGGGACGAAATTTCTTTCAACATGGGGATGATGTGACAACTCATCCAAAACTCACACGATTTCGATTTCCTTGTGCCAATGCAGTAGACCAGTGATGGAACACTCACCATGTAACGCAATTTTCGGGACGAAAATTCTTTCAACATGGGGATAATGTGACATCCGGTAATTTTCCGTTACCAAACTCCGTTAGTTCCGTTAAGTCTTGCATACACGTGTCGGGAGCACACACTAGTTGTCGTTGAACGTTGGTGACTTAATAATAATTAATAATGTTAAACAAATAATTACTATGTTGATTATTAGTCGTGATTATGTGATTTAATGTTTATTGTAATTTTATCGCATAACGTGGAAACGTGTGTATTTAATTCGTGCATTGTGTGACTAGTAAAGATAAAGTATATAATTGTTATTATTAGTTCATATGTTTATTATTGTGGTTATAAACATCTTAAAAGGGTGTTAAAAGCTTAATCTTTATAAAATACAAAGTGCAAGGGTTAAAAGGTAATTATGCAAAACTTTGTTGATTAAAACAAAAAACCCAACCCTAAACACCCCATTCGGCCGCGACCTGCACTCCCTCACCCTCACCATCGCGAATTCAGCCCAAGAACAAGCAATCACCTTCGAATTTGATCGATTACAAGGCATACAACAAGTTAGAATCATCAATTGCAAGCCATTACACGTTTAAAGGTTAGATTTTACATGTTTTTGATGGTTTTTCATGGTGGCCGAACCCTAGTTCGAAAATCTGCAATTGGATGTTAATTCTTGTTTGTTTGGTGATGTTATGATGTTAGTTAGGTTGTATTGATGCTAGTTAACGTTGATTATGCAAGAAAGTTTGGATTTTGGTTGTTTGTTCATATGATCATCTTGGCCGTGAGTTTGAGGCGAATTTTGGATCAAATTGGATGTTGAATGTTGGTTGTTTGATGTTGTAATGATGCTAGTTAGGTTGTATGCATATTGGTTAACGTCGATTTTGCAAGAAAGCTTCGATTTTGATTTATGGTTCATAGGTTACTAATAATAGTAACTTTATTTTGCATGAATTGATGATTGGATGATGTATGATTGTTATGGATGTGTTTGTGAGGATGATTAGATGCTAAGTTGATGTTATGAACAATTGAAAATCAAGAAGATGTGTTATAGTTCATACATTGCTAAAATAGTAACTTTTGGTGTTGAATGTTGATGAATCATGATGATTAAGTGTTGTTGATCATGTTTAAATGTTGTCATGGACTTGAATGGTATATAATTGATGAATTCATGAATGTAGTGTGAGTTTGATGAATTTGGGATGAACTTTCCCAAAAGGGAAACTTTAATTGTGCAAATCCTTGAATTGGATGATTTGAGCATGTTTGGGATATTAGGACCATGCTAGTGTGTTCATGGATGGTTTCTAAGGTGATTAAATGTGTTGTTTAGGTTATTTGAATGGTGGTTTGGTTTGTTACCTGTTTTGGCCTGCTGTGGTTTGCATGACTTGTATGATATCTAGTTGTATGATGATCTAGGTAGTACATGTGGTGGTGATGTGCTATATGTAATCAAGTGGTATGTTGAACATGTATGATATGCTGTTGTGTTAGTATTAACGAATTATCACCTCTAATGTCACCAACGGGTCAAATGGGTCAACTGGGTCAAATGGGTCTTGTATTCTTAAACCTTGAGTTCCTTGGTTTGTAGAGCACTTAGGGTTTCGTGTTGTTTTTGTGTACACGTACTTATGTACTCTTGTGTTCTAGGTGACCTTTGAAGGTTGTCTTTTCCTTTCAAGTTAAACTCTAAGTTAATTCTTACGCGTACCAGGTGAGTTCTTGCCCCACTTTTTTTTTTACATAATCTCTTTTGGGGGAGATGGCATACTGTTTACAAACGCTTTTATATATGAGTGTGTATAATATTGATATAGTGTTGTTTACCATGGAAAGTCCTCACACTTTCGGATTGTTAATATTGACTAGCGGGGAAATTTTGGGTAGTACTACTGGGTCTGACGAGCCCCACCTGTGCGACTCGAGGTCAAACGGGTGCAATTTTGTCCTAACACATATTCGTCACGACCTGGTAAGTCGTGACGGGAGGCAACAAACGTAACACAGTCAGCTTCGATCGCGAAATCACTATGATTAATATTTTTATGTTAATAGACTAGCTATCTATTGCAATACACTACTTATGCTCTGGAAACTGTTGATTGGTTTATATTTTAACGCAAACTCTTGAACTCACCAACCATGTGTTGACTTGTTTAGTATGCTATTCTCAGGTTAAGGTTGCCAGTTGCCTAGGAGCACGCACACCAGCATCGTTGAGTTGTCTACATTGTTTGTTTACACATTTGGGTTTATTTTCCTATTAAACATTTGTGTTTGGGGCGCGTATGTTTTGCGCATTCTCTTTACATACTACTTGTTTTGGGTTTTCTGTTTTAAAAACGCTTCCGCAGTATTTTAAACGTTAACTCTGGTTTTGTTTATTTATCATATAGAGTCGTTCTTGGTAACTAATGACTGAGATCCTGGTATGTCACGCGCCTCGCGGTAAAACCCCGCTCGCGGATTTTGAGGGTGTGACATCGTGTTACCTTGATTTGACTTCTTTTTCATTAATCACACATTCATTTTTTGTTTCATTTCTAATTACTTTCATTCCCCTTTGTTATTTAATTCTCTAATCTTCTCTAGTTAATACGAGTAGTTTATTGGTCCTTTGCACCTCGTTTCTTTCCCCTAATGTTCAAAGTATTATAGTATGGATTGATAGTTGTCATTTGGAATGATTTAATAGATTTTTATGGCATGTGTGTTTGAAATAGGTTGTTGAGTGTTGTGGATAACTTTTGGACAGGAGTGGATTGATTTAAAGGGTCTTTTGTGTCGTGTCGTGTTTTGTTTTGGTTGTGATTCATTAAATAGATACTACGTTCCATTGGTGATCGACTAGTATGATTCCAATGAAGATTATATTCTGATTTGATTAGATTGGTGCAAGAGTGTGTTTAGAAGGCTTGGGAATCAAAACTCCATAGCATTTAAGGTTGTTACGAAAAGCAAAAACTATCCATGCAAGAACTATTGTTGTTTCATGCTTTTGTATGAGTAGTTCATTTCCCATGTATTTAGTTATGGTTTCATGAATACATTGATGCACCAATCTGCAGTTGCACAATTTTGATTAAAATACAAGTAAATCTTTTTTAAATGGTCGTGTTACCTTGATTTGACTTCTTTTTCATCAATCACACATTCATTTTTTGTTTGATTTTTGATTACTTTCATTCCCCACTTTATTTAATTCTCTATCTTCTCTAGTTAATACGAGTAGTTTATTGGTCCTTGGCACCTCGTTTCCTTCCCTAATGGTCAAAGTATTATTGTATGGATTGATAGTTGTCATTTGGAATGATTCAATAGATTTTTAAGGCATCTGTGTTTGAAATAGGTTGTTGAGTGTTGTGGATAAGTTTTGAACAGGAGTGGATTGATTTAAAGGGTCTTTTGTGTTGTGTCGTGTTTAGTTTTGGTTGTGATTCATTAAATAGATACTACGTTCCATTGGTGATCGACTAGTATGATTCCAATGAATATTATATTCTGATTTGATTAGATTGGTGCAAGAGTGTGTTTAGAAGGCTTGGGAATCAAAACTCCATAGCATTTAAGGTTGTTACGAAAAGCAAAAACTATCCATGCAAGAACTATTGTTGTTTCATGCTTTTGTATGAGTTGTTCATTTCCCATGTATTTAGTTAAGGTTTCATGAATACATTGATACACCAATCTGCAGTTGCACAATTTTGATTAAAAGTACAATTAAATCTTATTTAAATGATCGTTTTACCTTGATTTGACTTCTTTTTCATCAATCACACATTCATTTTTTGTTTGATTTCTGATTACTTTCAATCCCCATTATATTTAATTCTCTATTCTTCTCTAGTTAATACGAGTAGTTTATTGGTCCTTTGCACCTCGTTTCCTTCCCCAAATGGTCAAAATATTATTGTATGGATTGATAGTTGTCATTTGGAATGATTTAATAGATTTTAAGGCATCTATGTTTGAAATAGGTTGTTGAATGTTGTGGATAAGTTTTGAACAGAGTGGATTGATTTAAGGGTCTTTTGTGTTATGTCGTGTTTTGTTTTGGTTGTGATTCATTGAATAGATACTACGTTCCATTGGTGATCGACTAGTATGATTCCAATGAAGATTATATTCTGATTTGATTAGATTGGTGCAAGAGTGTGTTTAGAAGGCTTGGGAATCAAAACTCCATAGCATTTAAGGTTGTTACGAAAAGCAAAAACTATCCATGCAAGAACTATTGTTGTTTCATGCTTTTGTATGAGTAGTTCATTTCCCATGTATTTAGTTAAGGTTTCATGAATACATTTATGCACCAATCTGCAGTTGCACAATTTTGATTAATATACAAGTATATCTTATTTAAATGGTCGTGTTACCTTGATTTGACTTCTTTTTCATTAATCACACATTCATTTTTTGTTTGATTTCTAATTACTTTCATTCCCCACTGTTATTTAATTCTCTAATCTTCTCTAGTTAATACGAGTAGTTTATTTGTCCTTGGCACCTCGTTTCCTTCCCCTAATGGTCAAAGTATTATTGTATGGATTGATAGTTGTCATTTGGAATGATTTAATAGATTTTTAAGGCATCTGTGTTTGAAATAGGTTGTTGAGTGTTGTGGATAAGTTTTGGACAGGAGTGGATTGATTTAAAGGGTCTTTTGTGTTGTGTCGTGTTTAGTTTTGGTTGTGATTCATTAAATAGATACTACGTTCCATTGGTGATCGACTAGTATGATTCCAATGAAGATTATATTCTGATTTGATTAGATTGGTGCAAGAGTGTGTTTAGAAGGCTTGGGAATCAAAACTCCATAGCATTTAAGGTTGTTACGAAAAGCAAAAACTATCCATGCAAGAACTATTGTTGTTTCATGCTTTTGTATGAGTAGTTCATTTCCCATGTATTTAGTTAAGGTTTCATGAATACATTGATACACCAATCTGCAGTTGCACAATTTTGATTAAAAGTACAATTAAATCTTATTTAAATGATCGTTTTACCTTGATTTGACTTCTTTTTCATCAATCACACATTCATTTTTTGTTTGATTTCTGATTACTTTCAATCCCCATTATTATTTAATTCTCTATTCTTCTCTAGTTAATACGAGTAGTTTATTGGTCCTTGCACCTCGTTTCCTTCCCCAAATGGTCAAAATATTATTGTATGGATTGATAGTTGTCATTTGGAATGATTTAATAGATTTTTAAGGCATCTGTGTTTGAAATAGGTTGTTGAGTGTTGTGGATAAGTTTTGGACAGGAGTGGATTGATTTAAAGGGTCTTTTGTGTTGTGTCGTGTTTAGTTTTGGTTGTGATTCATTAAATAGATACTACGTTCCATTGGTGATCGACTAGTATGATTCCAATGAAGATTATATTCTGATTTGATTAGATTGGTGCAAGAGTGTGTTTAGAAGGCTTGGGAATCAAAACTCCATAGCATTTAAGGTTGTTACGAAAAGCAAAAACTATCCATGCAAGAACTATTGTTGTTTCATGCTTTTGTATGAGTAGTTCATTTCCCATGTATTTAGTTAAGGTTTCATGAATACATTGATACACCAATCTGCAGTTGCACAATTTTGATTAAAAGTACAAGTAAATCTTATTTAAATGATCGTTTTACCTTGATTTGACTTCTTTTTCATCAATCACACATTCATTTTTTGTTTGATTTCTAATTACTTTCATTCCCCACTGTTATTTAATTCTCTAATCTTCTCTAGTTAATACGAGTAGTTTATTGGTCCTTGGCACCTCGTTTCCTTCCCCTAATGGTCAAAGTATTACTGTATGGATTGATAGTTGTCATTTGGAATGAATTAATAGATTTTTAAGGCATCTGTCTTTGAAATAGGTTGTTGAGTGTTGTGGATAAGTTTTGGACAGGAGTGGATTGATTTAAAGGGTCTTTTGTGTTGTGTCGTGTTTAGTTTTGGTTGTGATTCATTAAATAGATACTACGTTCCATTGGTGATCGACTAGTATGATTCCAATGAATATTATATTCTGATTTGATTAGATTGGTGCAAGAGTGTGTTTAGAAGGCTTGGGAATCAAAACTCCATAGCATTTAAGGTTGTTACGAAAAGCAAAAACTATCCATGCAAGAACTATTGTTGTTTCATGCTTTTGTATGAGTAGTTCATTTCCCATGTATTTAGTTAAGGTTTCATGAATACATTGATGCACCAATCTGCAGTTGCACAATTTTGATTAAAATACAAGTAAATCTTATTTAAATGGTCGTTTACCTTGATTTGACTTCTTTTTCATCAATCACACATTCATTTTTTTTTTGATTTCTGATTACTTTCATTCCCCATTTTTTTAATTCTCTATTCTTCTCTAGTTAATACGAGTAGTTTATTGGTCCTTGGCACCTCGTTTCCTTCCCCTAATGGTCAAAACGTTATTGTATGGATTGATAGTTGTCATTTGGAATGATTTAATAGATTTTTAAGGCATCTGTGTTTGAAATAGGTTGTTGAGTGTTGTGGATAAGTTTTGGACAGGAGTGGATTGATTTAAAGGGTCTTTTGTGTTGTGTCGTGTTTAGTTTTGGTTGTGATTCATTAAATAGATACTACGTTCCATTGGTGATCGACTAGTATGATTCCAATGAAGATTATATTCTGATTTGATTAGATTGGTGCAAGAGTGTGTTTAGAAGGCTTGGGAATCAAAACTCCATAGCATTTAAGGTTGTTACGAAAAGCAAAAACTATCCATGCAAGAACTATTGTTGTTTCATGCTTTTGTATGAGTAGTTCATTTCCCATGTATTTAGTTAAGGTTTCATGATAACATTGATGCACCAATCTGCAGTTGCACAATTTTGATTAAAATACAAGTAAATCTTATTTAAATGGTCGTGTTACCTTGATTTGACTTCTTTTTCATTAATCACACATTCATTTTTTGTTTGATTTCTAATTACTTTCATTCCCCTTTGTTATTTAATTCTCTAATCTTCTCTAGTTAATACGAGTAGTTTATTGGACCTTGGCATCTCGTTTCCTTCCCCTAATGGTCAAAGTATTATTGTATGGATTGATAGTTGTCATTTGGAATGATTTAATAGATTTTTAAGGCATCTGTGTTTGAAATAGGTTGTTGAGTGTTGTGGATAAGTTTTGGACAGGAGTGGATTGATTTAAAGGGTCTTTTGTGTTGTGTCGTGTTTAGTTTTGGTTGTGATTCATTAAATAGATACTACGTTCCATTGGTGATCGACTAGTATGATTCCAATGAAGATTATATTCTGATTTGATTAGATTGGTGCAAGAGTGTGTTTAGAAGGCTTGGGAATCAAAACTCCATAGCATTTAAGGTTGTTACGAAAAGCAAAAACTATCCATGCAAGAACTATTGTTGTTTCATGCTTTTGTATGAGTAGTTCATTTCCCATGTATTTAGTTAAGGTTTCATGAATACATTGATGCACCAATCTGCAGTTGCACAATTTTGATTAAAATACAAGTAAATCTTATTTAAATGGTCGTTTTACCTTGATTTGACTTCTTTTTCATCAATCACACATTCATTTTTTTGTTTGATTTCTGATTACTTTCATTCCCCACTGTTATTTAATTCTCTATTCTTCTCTAGTTAATACGAGTAGTTTATTGGTCCTTTGCACCTCGTTTCCTTCCCCTAATGGTCAAAATATTATTGTATGGATTGATAGTTGTCATTTGGAATGATTTAATAGATTTTTAAGGCATCTTGTTTGAAATAGGTTGTTGAGTGTTGTGGATAAGTTTTGACAGGAGTGGATTGATTTAAAGGGTCTTTTGTGTTGTGTCGTGTTTAGTTTTGGTTGTGATTCATTAAATAGATACTACGTTCCATTGGTGATCGACTAGTATGATTCCAATGAAGATTATATTCTGATTTGATTAGATTGGTGCAAGAGTGTGTTTAGAAGGCTTGGGAATCAAAACTCCATAGCATTTAAGGTTGTTACGAAAAGCAAAAACTATCCATGCAAGAACTATTGTTGTTTCATGCTTTTGTATGAGTAGTTCATTTCCCATGTATTTAGTTAAGGTTTCATGAATACATTTATGCACCAATCTGCAGTTGCACAATTTTGATTAATATACAAGTATATCTTATTTAAATGGTCGTGAAACCTTGATTTGACTTCTTTTTCATCAATCACACATTCATTTTTTGTTTGATTTCTAATTACTTTCATTCCCCACTGTTATTTAATTCTCTAATCTTCTCTAGTTAATACAAGTAGTTTATTGGTCCTTGGCACCTCGTTTCCTTCCCCTAATGGTCAAAGTATTACTGTATGGATTGATAGTTGTCATTTGGAATGAATTAATAGATTTTTAAGGCATCTGTGTTTGAAATAGGTTGTTGAGTGTTGTGTATAAGTTTTGGACAGGAGTGGATTGATTTAAAGGGTCTTTTGTGTTGTGTCGTGTTTAGTTTTGGTTGTGATTCATTAAATAGATACTACGTTCCATTGGTGATCGACTAGTATGATTCCAATAAAGATTATATTCTGATTTGATTAGACTGGTGCAATTGTGTGTTTAGAAGGCTTGGGAATCAAAACTCCATAGCATTTAAGGTTGTTACGAAAAGCAAAAACTATCCATGCAAGAACTATTATTGTTTCATGCTTTTGCATGAGTAGTTCATGTGATCGAATAGTATGATTCCAATGATGATTATATTCTGATTTGATTAGATTGGTGCAAGAGTGTGTTTAAAAAACTTGGGAATCAAAACTTCATAGCATTTAAGGTTGTTACGAAATGCAAAAACTATCCATGCAAGAACTATTGTTGTTTCATGCTTTTGTATGAGTAGTTCATTTCCCATGTATTTAGTTAAGGTTTCATGAATACATTGATGCACCAATCTACAGTTGCACAATTTTGATTATAATACAAGTAAATCTTATTTAAATGGTCGTGTTACCTAGATCTGACTTCTTTTTCATCATCACACATTCATTTTTTGTTTGATTTATTACTTTCATTCCCCACTGTTATTTAATTCTCTATTCTTCTCTAGTTAATACGAGTAGTTTATTGGTCCTTGGCACCTCGTTTCCTTCCCCTAATGGTCAAAATATATTGTATGGATTGATAGTTGTCATTTGGAATGATTTAATAGATTTTTAAGCATCTGTGTTTGAAATAGGTTGTTGAGTGTTGTGGATAGTTTGGACAGGAGTGGATTGATTTAAAGGGTCTTTTGTGTTGTGTCGTGTTTAGTTTTGGTTATGATTCATTAAATAGATACTACGTTCCATTGGTGATCGACTAGTATGATTCCAATGAAGATTATATTCTGATTTGATTAGATTGGTGCAAGAGTGTGTTTAGAAGGCTTGGGAATCAAAACTCCATAGCATTTAAGGTTGTTACGAAAAGCAAAAACTATCCATGCAAGAACTATTGTTGTTTCATGCTTTTGTATGAGTAGTTCATTTCCCATGTATTTAGTTAAGGTTCCATGAATACATTGATGCACCAATCTGCAGTTGAACAATTTTGATTAAAATAAAAGTAAATCTTATTTTAATGGCCGTGTTTCCTTGATTTGACTTCTTTTTCATCGATCACACATTCATTTTTTGTTTGATTTTTGATTACTTTCATTCCCCACTGTTATTTAATTCTCTATTCTTCTCTAGTTAATACGAGTAGTTTATTGGTCCTTGGCACCTTGTTTCCATCCCCTAATGGTCAAAATATTATTGTATGGATTGATAGTTGTCATTTGGAATGATTCAATAGATTTTTAAGGCATCTGTGTTTGAAATAGGTTGTTGAGTGTTGTGGATAAGTTTTGGATAGGAGTGGATTGATTTAAAGGGTCTTTTGTGTTATGTTGTGTTTAGTTTTGGTTGTGATTCATTAAATAGATACTACGCTCCATTGGTGATCGACTAGTATGATTCCAATGAAGATTATATTCTGATTTGATTAGATTGGTGCAAGAGTGTGTTTAAAAAACTTGGGAATCAAAACTCCATAGCATTTAAGGTTGTTACGAAAAGCAAAAACTATCCATGCAAGAACTATTGTTGTTTCATGCTTTTGTATGAGTAGTTCATTTCCCATGTATTTAGTTAAGGTTTCATGAATACATTGATGCACCAATTTGCAGTTGCACAATTTTGATTATAATACAAGTAAATCTTATTAAAATGGTCGTGTTACCTAGATCTGACTTCTTTTTCATCAATAACACATTCATTTTTTGTTTGATTTCTGATTACTTTCATTCCCCACTGTTATTTAATTCTCTATTCTTCTCTAGTTAATACGAGTAGTTTATTGGTCCTTGGCACCTTGTTTCCTTCCCCTAATGGTCAAAATATTATTGTATGGATTGATAGTTGTCATTTGGAATGATTCAATAGATTTTTAAGGCATCTGTGTTTGAAATAGGTTGTTGAGTGTTGTGGATAAGTTTTGGACAGGAGTGGATTGATTTAAAGGGTTTTTGTGTATGTGTGTGTTTAGTTTTGGTTGTGATTCATTAAATAGATACTACGTTCCATTGGTGATCGACTAGTATGATTCCAATGAAGATTATATTCTGATTTGATTAGATTGGTGCAAGAGTGTGTTTAGAAGGCTTGGGAATCAAAACTCCATAGCATTTAAGGTTGTTACAAAAGCAAAAACTATCCATGCAAGAACTATTGTTGTTTCATGCTTTTGTATGAGTAGTTCATTTCCCATGTATTTAGTTAAGTTTCATGAATACATTGATGCACCAATCTGCAGTTGCACAATTTTGATTATAATACAAGTATCTTATTTAAATGGTCGTGTTACCTAATCTGATTCTTCTTTTTCATCAATCACACATTCATTTTTTGTTTGATTTCTGATTACTTTCATTCCCCACTGTTATTTAATTCTCTATTCTTCTCTAGTTAATACGAGTAGTTTATTGGTCCTTGGCACCTGTTTCCTTCCCCTAATGGTCAAAAATTATTGTATGGATTGATAGTTGTCATTTGGAATGAATTAATAGATTTTTAAGGCATCTGTGTTTGAAATAGGTTGTTGAGTTTTGTGTATAAGTTTTGGACAGGAGTGGATTGATTTAAAGGGTCTTTTGTGTTGTGTCGTGTTTAGTTTTGGTTGTGATTCATTAAATAGATACTACGTTCCATTGGTGATCGACTAGTATGATTCCAATGAAGATTATATTCTGATTTGATTAGATGGTGCAAGAGTGTGTTTAAAGGCTTGGGAATCAAAACTCCATAGCATTTAAGGTTGTTACAAAAAGCAAAAACTATCTATGCAAGAACTATTGTTGTTTCATGCTTTTGTATGAGTAGTTCATTTCCCATGTATTTAGTTAAAGTTTCATGAATACATTGATGCACCAATCTGCAGTTGCACAATTTTGATTATAATACAAGTAAATCTTATTTAAATGGTCATGTTACCTAGATCTGACTTCTTTTTCATCAATCACACATTCATTTTTTGTTTGATTTCTGATTACTTTCATTCCCCACTGTTATTTAATTCTCTATTCTTCTCTAGTTAATACGAGTAGTTTATTGGTCGTTGGCACCTCGTTTCCTTCCCCTAATGGTCAAAATATTATTGTATGGATTGATAGTTGTCATTTGGAATGATTTAATAGATTTTTAACGCATCTGTGTTTGAAATAGGTTGTTGAGTGTTGTGGATAAGTTTTGGACAGGAGTGGATTGATTTAAAGGGTCTTTTGTGTGTGTGTCTTGTTAGTTTTGGTTGTGATTCATTAATAGATACTACGTTCCATTGGTGATCGACTAGTATGATTCCAATGAAGATTATATTCTGATTTGATTAGATTGGTGCAAGAGTGTGTTTAAGGCTTGGGAATCAAACTCCATAGCATTTAAGGTTGTTACGAAAAGCAAAAACTATCCATGCAAGAACTATTGTTGTTTCATGCTTTTGTATGAGTAGTTCATTTCCCATGTATTTAGTTAAGGTTTCATGAATACATTGATGCACCAATCTGCAGTTGCACAATTTTGATTAAAATACAAGTAAATCTTATTTAAATGGTCGTGTTACCTTGATTTGACTTCTTTTTCATCAATCACACATTCATTTTTTTTTTGATTTCTATTACTTTCATTCCCCATTGTTATTTAATTCTCTATTCTTCTCTAGTTAATACGAGTAGTTTATTGGTCCTTGGCACCTCGTTTCCTTCCCCTAATGGTCAAAATATATTGTATGGATTGATAGTTTCATTTGGAATGATTTAATAGATTTTTAAGGCATCTGTGTTTGAAATAGGTTGTTGAGTGTTGTGGATAAGTTTTGGACAGGAGTGGATTGATTTAAAGGGTCTTTTGTGTTGTGTCATGTTTAGTTTTGGTTGTGATTCATTAAATAGATACTACGTTCCATTGGTGATCGACTAGTATGATTCCAATGAAGATTATATTCTGATTTGATTAGATTGGTGCAAGAGTGTGTTTAGAAGGCTTGGGAATCAAACTCCATAGCATTTAAGGTTGTTACGAAAAGCAAAAACTATCCATGCAAGAACTATTGTTGTTTCATGCTTTTGTATGAGTAGTTCATTTCCCATGTATTTAGTTAAGGTTTCATGAATACATTGATGCACCAATCTGCAGTTGCACAATTTTGATTAAAATACAAGTAAATCTTATTTAAATGTCGTGTTACCTTGATTTGACTTCTTTTTCATCAATCACACATTCATTTTTTGTTTGATTCTGATTACTTTCATTCCCCACTGTTATTTAATTCTCTATTCTTCTCTAGTTAATACGAGTAGTTTATTGGTCCTTGGCCCTTCGTTTCTTCCCCTAATGGTCAAAATATTATTGTATGGATTGATAGTTGTCATTTGGAATGATTTAATAGATTTTTAAGGCATCTGTGTTTGAAATAGGTTGTTGAGTGTTTGGATAAGTTTTGGACAGGAGTGGATTGATTTAAAGGGTCTTTTGTGTTGTGTCGTGTTTAGTTTTGGTTGTGATTCATTAAATAGATACTACGTTCCATTGGTGATCGACTAGTATGATTCCAATGAAGATTATATTCTGATTTGATTAGATTGGTGCAAGAGTGTGTTTAGAAGGCTTGGGAATCAAAACTCCATAGCATTTAAGGTTGTTACGAAAGCAAAAACTATCCATGCAAGAACTATTGTTGTTTTCATGCTTTTGTATGAGTAGTTCATTTCCCATGTATTTAGTTAAGGTTTCATGAATACATTGATATACCAATCTGCAGTTGCACAATTTTGATTAAAATACAAGTAAATCTTATATAAATGGTCGTTTTACCTTGATTTGACTTCTTTTTCATCAATCACACATTCATTTTTTGTTTGATTTCTGATTACTTTCAATCCCCATTGTTATTTAATTCTCTATTCTTCTCTAGTTAATACGAGTAGTTTATTGGTCCTTGCACCTCGTTTCCTTCCCCTAATGGTCAAAATATTATTGTATGGATTGATAGTTGTCATTTGGAATGATTTAATAGATTTTTAAGGCATCTATGTTTGAAATAGGTTGTTGAGTGTTGTGGATAAGTTTTGGACAGGAGTGGATTGATTTAGGGTTTTTTTGTTATGTCGTGTTTTGTTTTGGTTGTGATTCATTAAATAGATACTACGTTCCATTGGTGATCGACTAGTATGATTCCAATGAAGATTATATTCTGATTTGATTAGATTGGTGCAAGAGTGTGTTTAGAAGGCTTGGGAATCAAAACTCCATAGCATTTAAGGTTGTTACGAAAAGCAAAAACTATCCATGCAAGAACTATTGTTGTTTCATGCTTTTGTATGAGTAGTTCATTTCCCATGTATTTAGTTAAGGTTTCATGAATACATTTATGCACCAATCTGCAGTTGCACAATTTGATTAATATACAAGTATCTTATTTAAATGGTCGTGAAACCTTGATTTGACTTCTTTTTCATCAATCACACATTCATTTTTTGTTTGATTTCTAATTACTTTCATTCCCCACTGTTATTTAATTCTCTAATCTTCTCTAGTTAATACAAGTAGTTTATTGGTCCTTGGCACCTTGTTTCCTTCCCCTAATGGTCAAAGTATACTGTATGGATTGATAGTTGTCATTTGGAATGATTAATAGATTTTTAAGGCATCTGTTTTGAAATAGGTTGTTGAGTGTTGTGTATAAGTTTTGGACAGGAGTGGATTGATTTAAAGGGTCTTTTGTGTTGTGTCGTGTTTAGTTTTGGTTGTGATTCATTAAATAGATACTACTTCCATTGGTGATCGACTAGTATGATTCCAATAAATATATATTTCTGATTTGATAGACTGGTGCATTGTGTTTTAGAAGGCTTGGGAATCAAAACTCCATAGCATTTAAGGTTGTTACGAAAAGCAAAACTATCCATGCAAGAACTATTATTGTTTCATGCTTTTGCATGAGTAGTTCATTGATCGATATATTATTCCAATGATGATTATATTCTGATTTGATTAGATTGGTGCAAGAGTGTGTTAAAAAACTTGGGAATCAAACTTCATAGCATTTAAGGTTGTCGAAATGCAAAACTATCCATGCAAGAACTATTGTTGTTTCATGCTTTTGTATGAGTAGTTCATTTCCCATGTATTTAGTTAAGGTTTCATGAATACATTGATGCACCAATCTACAGTTGCACAATTTTGATTATAATACAAGTAAATCTTATTTAAATGGTCGTGTTACCTAGATCTGACTTCTTTTTCATCAATCACACATTCATTTTTTGTTTAATTTCAGATTACTTTCATTCCCCATTGTTATTTAATTCTCTATTCTTCTCTAGTTAATACGAGTAGTTTATTGGTCCTTGGCACCTCGTTTCCTTCCCCTAATGGTCAAAATATTATTGTATGGATTAACAGTTGTCATTTGGAATGATTTAATAGATTTTTAACTCATCTGTGTTTGAAATAGGTTGTTGAGTGTTGTGGATAAGTTTTGGACAGGAGTTGATTGATTTAAAGGGTCTTTTGTGTTGTGTCATGTTTAGTTTTGGTTATGATTCATTAAATAGATACTACGTTCCATTGGTGATCGACTAGTATGATTCCAATGAAGATTATATTCTGATTTGATTAGATTGGTGCAAGAGTGTGTTTAGAAGGCTTGGGAATCAAAACTCCATAGCATTTAAGGTTGTTACGAAAAGCAAAAACTATCCATGCAAGAACTATTGTTGTTTCATGCTTTTGTATGAGTAGTTCATTTCCCATGTATTTAGTTAAGGTTTCATGAATACATTGATACACCAATCTGCAGTTGCACAATTTTGATTAAAAGTACAAGTAAATCTTATTTAAATGGTCGTTTTTACCTTGATTTGACTTCTTTTTCATCAATCACACATTCATTTTTTGTTTGATTTCTGATTACTTTCATTCCCCATTTTATTTAATTCTCTATTCTTCTCTAGTTAATACGAGTAGTTTATTGGTCCTTGGCACCTCGTTTCCTTCCCCAAATGGTCAAAATATTATTGTATGGATTGATAGTTGTCATTTGGAATGATTTAATAGATTTTTAAGGCATCTGTGTTTGAAATAGGTTGTTGATGTTGTGGATAAGTTTTGGACATGAGTGGATTGATTTAAAGGGTCTTTTGTGTTGTGTCGTGTTTAGTTTTGGTTGTGATTCATTAAATAGATACTACGTTCCATTGGTGATCGACTAGTATGATTCCAATGAAGAATATATTCTGATTTGATTAGATTGGTGCAAGAGTGTGTTTAGAAGGCTTGGGAATCAAAACTCCATAGCATTTAAGGTTGTTACGAAAAGCAAAAACTATCCATGCAAGAACTATTATTGTTTTATGCTTTTGTATGAGTAGTTCATTTCCCATGTATTTAGTTAAGGTTTCATGAATACATTGATGCACCAATCTGCAGTTGCACAATTTTGATTAATAACAAGTATATCTTATTTAATGGTCGTGTTACCTTGATTTGACTTCTTTTTCATCAATCACACATTCATTTTTTGTTTGATTTCTAATTACTTTCATTCCCCACTGTTATTTAATTCTCTATTCTTCTCTAGTTAATACAGTAGTTTATTGGTCCTTGGCATCTCGTTTCCTTCCCCTAATGGTCAAAGTATTATTGTATGGATTGATAGATGTCATTTGGAATGATTTAATAGATTTTTAAGGCATCTGTGTTTGAAATAGGTTGTTGAGTGTTGTGGATAAGTATTGGACAGGAGTGGATTGATTTAAAGGGTCTTTTGTGTTGTGTCGTGTTTAGTTTTGGTTGTGATTCATTAAATAGATACTACGTTCCATTGGTGATCGACTAGTATGATTCCAATGAAGATTATATTCTGATTTGATTAGATTGGTGCAAGAGTGTGTTTAGAAGGCTTGGGAATCAAAACTCCATAGCATTTAAGGTTGTTACGAAAAGCAAAAACTATCCATGCAAGAACTATTGTTGTTTCATGCTTTTGTATGAGTAGTTCATTTCCTATGTATTTAGTTAAGGTTTCATGAATACATTGATGCACCAATCTGCAGTTGCACAATTTTTATTAAATACAAGTAAATCTTATTTAAATGGTCGTGTTACCTTGATTTGACTTCTTTTTCATTAATCACACACATTCATTTTTTGTTTGATTTCTAATTACTTTCATCCCTGTTATTTATTCTCTAATCTTCTCTAGTTTATACATCACCAATCTGCAGTTGCACAATTTTTTATTAAAATACAAGTAAATCTTATTTAAATGGTCGTGTTACCTTGATTTGACTTCTTTTTCATTAATCACACATTCATTTTTGTTTGATTTCTAATTACTTTCATTCCCCACTGTTATTTAATTCTCTAATCTTCTCTAGTTAATACGAGTAGGTCAAAGTATTTTGTATGGATTGATAGTTGTCATTTGGAATGATTAATAGATTTTTAAGGCATCTGTGTTTGAAATAGGTTGTTGAGTGTTGTGGATAAGTTTTGGACAGGAGTGGATTGATTTAAAGGGTCTTTTGTGTTGTGTCGTGTTTAGTTTTGGTTGTGATTCATAAATAGATACTACGTTCCATTGGTGATCGACTATGCTAGTATGATTCCAATTAAGATTATATTCTGATTTGATTAGATTGGTGCAAGAGTGTGTTTAGAAGGCTTTGGAATCAAAACTCCATAGCATTTAAGGTTGTTACAAAAGCAAAAACTATCCATGCAAGAACTATTGTTGTTTCATGCTTTTGTATGAGTAGTTCATTTCCATGTATTTAGTTAAGTTTTCATGATACATTGATACACCAATCTGCAGTTGCACAATTTTGATAAATACAAGTAAATCTTATTTAAATGATCTTTTTACCTTGATTGACTTCTTTTTCACAATCACACATTCATTTTTTTTTGTTTGATTTCTGATTACTTTCAATCCCTATTATTTAATTCTCTATTCTTCTCTAGTTATACGAGTAGTTTATTGGTCCTTGCACCTCGTTTCCTTCCCCAAATGGTAAAATATTATTGTATGGATTGATAGTTGTCTTTTGGAATGATTTAATAGATTTTTAAGGCATCTATGTTTGAAATAGTTGTTTAATGTTGTGGATAAGTTTTGAACCAGGAGTGATTGATTTAAAGGGTCTTTTGTGTTATGTCGTGTTTAGTTTGGTTGTGATTCATTAAATAGATGATTCATTAAATAGATACTACGTTCCATTGTGATCGACTAGTATGATTCCAATGAATATTATATTCTGATTTGATTAGATTGGTGCAAGAGTGTGTTTAGAAGGCTTGGGAATCAAAACTCCATAGCATTTAAGGTTGTTACAAAAAGCAAAAACTATCCATGCAAGAACTATTGTTGTTTCATGCTTTTGTATGAGTAGTTCATTTCCCATGTATTTAGTTAAGGTTTCATGAATACATTTATGCACCAATCTGCAGTTGCACAATTTTGATTAATATACAAGTATATCTTATTTAAATGGTCGTGTTACCTTGATTTGACTTCTTTTTCATCAATCACACATTCATTTTTTGTTTGATTTCTAATTACTTTCATTCCCCACTGTTATTTAATTCTCTATTCTTCTCTAGTTAATACGAGTAGTTTATTGGTCCTTGGCACCTCGTTTCCTTCCCCTAATGGTCAAAGTATTACTGTATGGATTGATAGTTGTCATTTGGAATGATTAATAGATTTTTAAGGCATCTGTGTTTGAAATAGGTTGTTGAGTGTTGTGGATAAGTTTTGGACAGGAGTGGATTGATTTAAAGGGTCTTTTGTGTTGTGTCGTGTTTTTTTTTGGTTGTGATTCATTAAATAGATACTACGTTCCATTGGTGATCGACTAGTATGATTCCAATGAAGATTATATTCTGATTTGATTAGATTGGTGCAAGAGTGTGTTTAGAAGGCTTGGGAATCAAAACTCCATAGCATTTAAGGTTGTTACGAAAAGCAAAAACTATCCATGCAAGAACTATTGTTGTTTCATGCTTTTGTATGAGTAGTTCATTTCCCATGTATTTAGTTAAGGTTTCATGAATACATTGATGCACCAATCTGCAGTTGCACAATTTTTATTAAAATACAAGTAATCTTATTTAAATGGTCGTGTTACCTTGATTTGACTTCTTTTTCATTAATCACACATTCATTTTTTTTGATTTCTAATTACTTTCATTCCCCACTGTTTTTATTCTCTAATCTTCTCTAGTTTACATGCACCAATCTGCAGTTGCACAATTTTATTAAAATACAAGTTAATCTTATTAAATGGTCGTGTTACCTTGATTTGACTTCTTTTTCATTAATCACACATTCATTTTTTTGTTGATTTCTAATTACTTTCATTCCACTGTTATTTAATTCTCTATCTTCTCTAGTATACGATTAGGTCAAAGTATTATTGTATGGATTGATAGTTGTCATTTGGAATGATTTAGATTTTAAGGCATCTGTGTTTGAAATAGGTTGTTGAGTGTTGTGGATAAGTTTTGGACAGGAGTGGATTGATTTAAGGGTTTTTGTGTTGTGTCGTGTTTAGTTTGGTTGTGATTCATTAAATAGATACTACGTTCCATTGGTGATCGACTAGTATGATTCCAATGAGATTATATTCTGATTTGATTAGATTGGTGCAAGAGTGTGTTTAGAAGGCTTGGGAATCAAAACTCCATAGCATTTAAGGTTGTTACGAAAGCAAAAACTATCCATGCAAGAACTATTGTTGTTTCATGCTTTTGTATAAGTAGTTCATTTTCCCATGTATTTAGTTAAGGTTTCATGAATACATTGATGCACCAATCTGCAGTTGCACAATTTTATTAAAATACAAGTAAATCTTATTTAAATGGTCGTGTTACCTTGATTTGACTCTTTTTCATTATCACACATTCATTTTTGTTTGATTTCTAATTACTTTCATTCCCCACTGTTATTTAATTCTCTAATCTTCTCTATTTTATACATGCACCAATCTGCAGTTGCACAATTTTATTAAATACAAGTAATCTTATTTAAATGGTCGTGTTACCTTGATTTGACTTCTTTTTCATTAATCACACATTCATTTTTGTTTGATTTCTAATTACTTTCATCCCCACTGTTATTTATTCTCTATCTTCTCTAGTTAATACGAATAGGTCAAGTATTATTGTATGGATTGATAGTTGTCATTTGGAATGATTAATAGATTTTTAAGGCATCTGTGTTGAAATAGGTTGTTGATGTTGTGGATAAGTTTTGACAGGAGTGGATTGATTTAAAGGGTCTTTTGTGTGTGTCGTGTTTAGTTTTGGTTGTGATTCATTAAATAGATACTACGTTCCATTGGGGATCGACTAGTATGATTCCAATGAAGATTATATTCTGATTTGATTAGATTGGTGCAAGAGTGTGTTTAGAAGGCTTGGGAATCAAAACTCCATAGCATTTAAGGTTGTTACGAAAAGCAAAACTATCCATGCAAGAACTATTGTTGTTTCATGCTTTTGTATGAGTAGTTCATTTCCCATGTATTTAGTTAAGTTTCATGAATACATTGATACACCAATCTGCAGTTGCACAATTTTGATAAAAGTACAAGTAAATCTTATTTAAATGATCGTTTTACCTTGATTTGACTTCTTTTTCATCAATCACACATTCATTTTTTGTTTGATTTCTGATTACTTTCAATCCCCATTATTATTTAATTCTCTATTCTTCTCTAGTTAATACGAGTAGTTTATTGGTCCTTTGCACCTCGTTTCCTTCGCCAAATGGTCAAAATATTATTGTATGGATTGATAGTTGTCATTTGGAATGATTTAATAGATTTTTAAAGCATCTATGTTTGAAATAGGTTGTTGAATGTTGTGGATAAGTTTTGAACAGGAGTGGATTGATTTAAAGGGTCTTTTGTGTTATGTCGTGTTTAGTTTTGGTTGTGATTCATTAAATAGATACTACGTTCCATTGGTGATCGACTAGTATGATTCCAATGAATATTATATTCTGATTTGATTAGATTGGTGCAAGAGTGTGTTTAGAAGGCTTGGGAATCAAAACTCCATAGCATTTAAGGTTGTTACAAAAGCAAAAACTATCCATGCAAGAACTATTGTTGTTTCATGCTTTTGTATGAGTAGTTCATTTCCCATGTATTTAGTTAAGGTTTCATGAATACATTTATGCACCAATCTGCAGTTGCACAATTTTGATTAATATACAAGTATATCTTATTTAAATGGTCGTGTTACCTTGATTTGACTTCTTTTTCATCAATCACACATTCATTTTTTGTTTGATTTCTAATTACTTTCATTCCCCACTGTTATTTAGTTCTCTATTCTTCTCTAGTTATACGAGTAGTTTATTGGTCCTTGGCACCTCGTTTCCATCCCCTAATGGTCAAAGTATTACTGTATGGATTGATAGTTGTCATTTGGAATGATTTAATAGATTTTTAGGCATCTGTGTTTGAAATAGGTTGTTGAGTGTTGTGGATAAGTTTGGACAGGAGTGGATTGATTTAAAGGGTCTTTTGTGTTGTGTCGTCATGTTTAGTTTTGGTTGTGATTCATTAAATAGATACTACGTTCCATTGGTGATCGACTAGTATGATTCCAATGAAGATTATATTCTGATTTGATTAGATTGGTGCAAGAGTGTGTTTAGAAGGCTTGGGAATCAAAACTCCATAGCATTTAAGGTTGTTACGAAAAGCAAAAACTATCCATGCAAGAACTATTGTTGTTTCATGCTTTTGTATGAGTAGTTCATTTCCCATGTATTTAGTTAAGGTTTCATGAATACATTGATGCACCAATCTGCAGTTGCACAATTTTTATTAAAATACAAGTAAATCTTATTTAAATGGTCGTGTTACCTTGATTTGACTTCTTTTTCATTAATCACACATTCATTTTTTGTTTGATTCTAATTACTTTCATTCCCCACTGTTATTTAATTCTCTAATCTTCTCTAGTTTATACATGCACCAATCTGCAGTTGCACAATTTTTATAAAATACAAGTAAATCTTATTTAAATGGTCGTGTTACCTTGATTTGACTTCTTTTTCATTAATCACACATTCATTTTTTGTTGATTTCTAATTACTTTCATTCCCCACTGTATTTAATTCTCTAATCTTCTCTAGTTAATACGAGTAGGTCAAAGTATTATTGTATGGATTGATAGTTGTCATTTGGAATGATTTCATAGATTTTTAAGGCATCTGTGTTTGAAATAGGTTGTTGAGTGTTGTGGATAAGTTTTGGACAGGAGTGGATTGATTTAAAGGGTCTTTTGTGTTGTGTCGTGTTTAGTTTTGGTTGTGATTCATTAAATAGATACTACGTTCGATTGGTGATCGACTAGTATGATTCCAATAAGATTATATTCTGATTTGATTAGATTGGTGCAAGAGTGTGTTTAGAAGGCTTGGGAATCAAAACTCCATAGCATTTAAGGTTGTTACGAAAAGCAAAAACTATCCATGCAAGAACTATTGTTGTTTCATGCTTTTGTATGAGTAGTTCATTTCCATGTATTTAGTTAAGGTTTCATGAATACATTGATACACCAATCTGCAGTTGCACAATTTTGATTAAAAGTACAAGTAATCTTATTTAAATGATCTTTTTACCTTGATTTGACTTCTTTTTCATCAATCACACATTCATTTTTTGTTTTGATTTCTGATTACTTTCAATCCCCATTATTTTTATTCTCTATTCTTCTCTAGTTAATACGAGTAGTTTATTGGTCCTTTGCACCTCGTTTCCTTCCCCAAATGGAAAAATATTATTGTATGGATTGATAGTTGTCTTTTGGAATGATTTAATAGATTTTTAAGGCATCTATGTTTGAAATAGGTTGTTGAGTGTTGTGGATAAGTTTTGACAGGAGTGGATTGATTTAAAGGGTCTTTTGTGTTGTGTCGTGTTTAGTTTTGGTTGTGATTCATTAAATAGATACTACGTTCCATTGGTGATCGACTAGTATGATTCCAATGAAGATTATATTCTGATTTGATTAGATTGGTGCAAGAGTGTGTTTAGAAGGCTTGGGAATCAAAACTCCATAGCATTTAAGGAAAAGCAAAAACTATCCATGCAAGAACTATTGTTGTTTCATGCTTTTGTATGAGTAGTTCATTTCCCATGTATTTAGTTAAGGTTTCATGAATACATTGATGCACCAATCTGCAGTTGCACAATTTTGATTAAATACAAGTAATCTTATTTAAATGGTCGTGTTACCTTGATTTGACTTCTTTTTCATTAATCACACATTCATTTTTTGTTTGATTTCTAATTACTTTCATTCCCCACTGTTATTTAATTCTCTAATCTTCTCTATTTTACATGCACCAATCTGCAGTTGCACATTTTATTAAAATACAAGTAATTCTTATTAAATGGTCGTGTTACCTGATTTGACTTCTTTTTCATTAATCACACTCATTTTTTGTTTGATTTCTAATTACTTTCATTCCCCACTGTTATTTAATTCTCTAATCTTCTCTAGTTATACGAGTAGGTCAAAGTATTATTGTATGGATTGATAGTTGTCATTTGGAATGATTTCATAGATTTTTAAGGCATCTGTGTTTGAAATAGGTTGTTGAGTGTTGTGGATAAGTTTTGGACAGGAGTGGATTGATTTAAAGGGTCTTTTGTGTTGTGTCGTGTTTAGTTTTGGTTGTGATTCATTAAATAGATACTACGTTCGATTGGTGATCGACTAGTATGATTCCAATTAAGATTATATTCTGATTTGATTAGATTGGTGCAAGAGTGTGTTTAGAAGGCTTGGGAATCAAAACTCCATAGCATTTAAGGTTGTTACGAAAAGCAAAAACTATCCATGCAAGAACTATTGTTGTTTCATGCTTTTGTATGAGTAGTTCATTTCCATGTATTTAGTTAAGGTTTCATGAATACATTGATACACCAATCTGCAGTTGCACAATTTTGATTAAAAGTACAAGTAAATCTTATTTAAATGATCTTTTTACCTTGATTTGACTTCTTTTTCATCAATCACACATTCATTTTTTGTTTGATTTCTGATTACTTTCAATCCCCATTATTATTTAATTCTCTATTCTTCTCTAGTTAATACGAGTAGTTTATTGGTCCTTTGCACCTCGTTTCCTTCCCCAAATGGTAAAAATATTATTGTATGGATTGATAGTTGTCTTTTGGAATGATTTAATAGATTTTTAAGGCATCTATGTTTGAAATAGGTTGTTGAATGTTGTGGATAAGTTTTGGACAGGAGTGGATTGATTTAAAGGGTCTTTTGTGTTGTGTCGTGTTTAGTTTTGGTTGTGATTCATTAAATAGATACTACGTTCCATTGGTGATCGACTAGTATGATTCCAATGAAGATTATATTCTGATTTGATTAGATTGGTGCAAGAGTGTGTTTAGAAGGCTTGGGAATCAAAACTCCATAGCATTTAAGGTTAAAAGCAAAAACTATCCATGCAAGAACTATTGTTGTTTTATGCTTTTGTATGAGTAGTTCATTTCCCATGTATTTAGTTAAGGTTTCATGAATACATTGATGCACCAATCTGCAGTTGCACAATTTTGATTAAAATACAAGTAAATCTTATTTAATGGTCGTGTTACCTTGATTTGACTTCTTTTTCATTAATCACACATTCATTTTTTGTTTGATTTCTAATTACTTTCATTCCCCACTGTTATTTATTCTCTAATCTTCTCTAGTTTATACATGCACCAATCTGCAGTTGCACAATTTTTATTAAATACAAGTAATCTTATTTAAATGGTCGTGTTACCTTGATTTGACTTCTTTTTCATTAATCACACATTCATTTTTTGTTTATTTCTAATTACTTTCATTCCCCACTGTTATTTAATTCTCTAATCTTCTCTAGTTAATACGAGTGGTCAAAGTATTATTGTATGGATTGATAGTTGTCATTTGGAATGATTTCATAGATTTTTAAGGCATCTGTGTTTGAAATAGGTTGTTGAGTGTTGTGGATAAGTTTTGGACAGGAGTGGATTGATTTAAGGGTCTTTTGTGTTGTGTCGTGTTTAGTTTTGGTTGTGATTCATTAAATAGATACTACGTTCGATTGGTGATCGACTAGTATGATTCCAATTAAGATTATATTCTGATTTGATTAGATTGGTGCAAGAGTGTGTTTAGAAGGCTTGGGAATCAAAACTCCATAGCATTTAGGTTGTTACGAAAAGCAAAACTATCCATGCAAGAACTATTGTTGTTTCATGCTTTTGTATGAGTAGTTCATTTCCATGTATTTAGTTAAGGTTTCATGAATACATTGATACACCAATCTGCAGTTGCACAATTTTGATTAAAAGTACAAGTAAATCTTATTTAAATGATCTTTTTACCTTGATTTGACTTCTTTTTCATCAATCACACATTCATTTTTTGTTTGATTTCTGATTACTTTCAATCCCCATTATTATTTAATTCTCTATTCTTCTCTAGTTAATACGAGTAGTTTATTGGTCCTTTGCACCTCGTTTCCTTCCCCAATGGAAAATATTATTGTATGGATTGATAGTTGTCTTTTGGAATGATTTAATAGATTTTTAAGGCATCTATGTTTGAAATAGGTTGTTGAATGTTGTGGATAAGTTTTGGACAGGAGTGGATTGATTTAAGGGTCTTTTGTGTTGTGTCGTGTTTAGTTTTGGTTGTGATTCATTAAATAGATACTACGTTCCATTGGTGATCGACTAGTATGATTCCAATGAATATTATATTCTGATTTGATTAGATTGGTGCAAGAGTGTGTTTAGAAGGCTTGGGAATCAAAACTCCATAGCATTTAGGAAAAGCAAAAACTATCCATGCAAGAACTATTGTTGTTTCATGCTTTTGTATGAGTAGTTCATTTCCCATGTATTTAGTTAAGGTTTCATGAATACATTGATGCACCAATCTGCAGTTGCACAATTTTTATAAAATACAAGTAATCTTATTTAAATGGTCGTGTTACCTTGATTTGACTTTTTTCATAATCACATTCATTTTTTTTTGATTTCTAATTACTTTCATTCCCACTGTTATTTAATTCTCTATCTTCTCTAGTTATACATGCCCAATCTGCAGTTGCACAATTTTTATTAAATACAAGTTAATCTTATTTAAATGTCGTGTTACCTTGATTTGACTTCTTTTTCATTAATCACACATTCATTTTTTGTTTGATTTCTAATTACTTCATTCCCCACTGTTATTTATTCTCTAATCTTCTCTAGTTAATACGAGTAGGTCAAAGTATTATTGTATGGATTGATAGTTGTCATTTGGAATGATTTCATAGATTTTTAAGGCATCTGTGTTTGAAATAGGTTGTTGAGTGTTGTGGATAAGTTTTGGACAGGAGTGGATTGATTTAAAGGGTCTTTTGTGTTGTGTCGTGTTTAGTTTTGGTTGTGATTCATTAAATAGATACTACGTTCGATTGTGATCGACTAGTATGATTCCAATTAAGATTATATTCTGATTTGATTAGATTGGTGCAAGAGTGTGTTTAGAAGGCTTGGGAATCAAAACTCCATAGCATTTAAGGTTGTTACGAAAAGCAAAACTATCCATGCAAGAACTATTGTTGTTTCATGCTTTTGTATGAGTAGTTCATTTTCCATGTATTTAGTTAAGGTTCATGAATACATTGATACACCAATCTGCAGTTGCACAATTTTGATTAAAAGTACAAGTAAATCTTATTTAAATGATCTTTTTACCTTGATTTGACTTCTTTTTCATCAATCACACATTCATTTTTTGTTTGATTTCTGATTACTTTCAATCCCCATTATTATTTAATTCTCTATTCTTCTCTAGTTATACGAGTAGTTTATTGGTCCTTTGCACCTCGTTTCCTTCCCCAAATGTAAAAATATTATTGTATGGATTGATAGTTGTCTTTTGGAATGATTTAATAGATTTTTAAGGCATCTATGTTTGAAATAGGTTGTTTAATGTTGTGGATAGTTTTGAACAGGATGGATTGATTTAAAGGGTCTTTTGTGTTATGTCGTGTTTAGTTTTGGTTGTGATTCATTAAATAGATACTACGTTCCATTGGTGATCGACTAGTATGATTCCAATGAAGATTATATTCTGATTTGATTAGATTGGTGCAAGAGTGTGTTTAGAAGGCTTGGGAATCAAAACTCCATAGCATTTAAGGTTAAAAGCAAAAACTATCCATGCAAGAACTATTGTTGTTTCATGCTTTTGTATGAGTAGTTCATTTCCCATGTATTTAGTTAAGGTTTCATGAATACATTGATGCACCAATCTGCAGTTGCACAATTTGATTAATATACAAGTATATCTTATTAAATGGTCGTGTTACCTTGATTTGACTTCTTTTTCATCAATCACACATTCATTTTTTGTTTGATTTCTAATTACTTTCATTCCCCACTGTTATTTAATTCTCTAATCTTCTCTAGTAATACGAGTAGTTTATTGGTCCTTGGCACCTCGTTTCCTTCCCCTAATGGTCAAAGTATTATTGTATGGATTGATAGTTGTCATTTGGAATGAATTATAGATTTTTAAGGCATCTGTCTTTGAAATAGGTTGTTGAGTGTTGTGGATAAGTTTTGGACAGGAGTGGATTGATTTAAAGGGTCTTTTGTGTTCTGTCGTGTTTAGTTTTGGTTGTGATTCATTAAATAGATACTACGTTCCATGGGGATCGACTAGTATGATTCCAATGAAGATTATATTCTGATTTGATTAGATTGGTGCAAGAGTGTGTTTAGAAGGCTTGGGAATCAAAACTCCATAGCATTTAAGGTTGTTACGAAAAGCAAAAACTATCCATGCAAGAACTATTGTTGTTTCATGCTTTTGTATGAGTAGTTCATTTCCATGTATTTAGTTAATGTTTCATGAATACATTGATACACCAATCTGCAGTTGCACAATTTTGATTAAAAGTACAAGTAAATCTTATTTAAATGATTGTTTTACCTTGATTTGACTTCTTTTTCCATCAATCACACATTCATTTTTTGTTTGATTTATGATTACTTTCATCCCCATTATTATTTAATTCTCTATTCTTCTCTAGTTAATACGAGTAGTTTATTGGTCCTTTGCACCTCGTTTCCTTCGCCAAATGGTCAAAATATTATTGTATGGATTGATAGTTGTCATTTGGAATGATTTAATAGATTTTTAAAGCATCTATGTTTGAAATAGGTTGTTGAATGTTGTGGATAAGTTTTGAACAGGAGTGGATTGATTTAAAGGGTCTTTTGTGTTATGTCGTGTTTAGTTTTGGTTGTGATTCATTAAATAGATACTACGTTCCATTGGTGATCGACTAGTATGATTCCAATGAATATTATATTCTGATTTGATTAGATTGGTGCAAGAGTGTGTTTAGAAGGCTTGGGAATCAAAACTCCATAGCATTTAAGGTTGTTACGAAAAGCAAAAACTATCCATGCAAGAACTATTGTTGTTTCATGCTTTTGTATGAGTAGTTCATTTCCCATGTATTTAGTTAAGGTTTCATGAATACATTTATGCACCAATCTGCAGTTGCACAATTTTGATTAATATACAAGTATATCTTATTTAAATGGTCGTGTTACCTTGATTTGACTTCTTTTTCATCAATCACACATTCATTTTTTGTTTGATTTCTAATTACTTTCATTCCCCACTGTTATTTATTCTCTATTCTTCTCTAGTTAATACGAGTAGTTTATTGGTCCTTGGCACCTCGTTTCCTTCCCCTAATGGTCAAAGTATTACTGTATGGATTGATAGTTGTCATTGGAATGATTAATAGATTTTTAAGGCATCTGTGTTTGAAATAGGTTGTTGAGTGTTGTGATAAGTTTTGGACAGGAGTGGATTGATTTAAAGGGTCTTTTGTGTTGTGTCGTGTTTAGTTTTGGTTGTGATTCATTAAATAGATACTACGTTCCATTGGTGATCGACTAGTATGATTCAATGAAGATTATATTCTGATTTGATTAGATTGGTGCAAGAGTGTGTTTAGAAGGCTTGGGAATCAAAACTCCATAGCATTTAAGGTTGTTACGAAAAGCAAAAACTATCCATGCAAGAACTATTGTTGTTTCATGCTTTTGTATGAGTAGTTCATTTCCCATGTATTTAGTTAAGGTTTCATGAATACATTGATGCACCAATCTGCAGTTGCACAATTTTGATTAAAATACAAGTAAATCTTATTTAAATGGTCGTGTTACCTTGATTTGACTTCTTTTTCATCAATCACACATTCATTTTTTGTTTGATTTCTATTACTTTCATTCCCCACTGTTATTTAATTCTCTAATCTTCTCTATTTACATGCACCAATCTGCTTGCACAATTTTTATTAAAATACAAGTTAATCTTATTTAAATGGTCGTGTTACCTTGATTTGACTTCTTTTTCATTAATCACACATTCATTTTTTGTTTGATTTCTAATTACTTTCATTCCCCCTGTTATTTAATTCTCTAAATTCTCTAGTTAATACGAGTAGGTCAAAGTATATTGTATGGATTGATAGTTGTCATTTGGAATGATTTAATAGATTTTTAAGGCATCTGTGTTTGAAATAGGTTGTTGAGTGTTGTGGATAAGTTTGGACAGGAGTGGATTGATTTAAAGGGTCTTTTGTGTTGTGTCGTGTTTAGTTTTGGTTGTGATTCATTAAATAGATACTACGTTCCATTGGTGATCGACTAGTATGATTCCAATGAAGATTATATTCTGATTTGATTAGATTGGTGCAAGAGTGTGTTTAGAAGGCTTGGGAATCAAAACTCCATAGCATTTAAGGTTGTTACGAAAAGCAAAAACTATCCATGCAAGAACTATTGTTGTTTCATGCTTTTGTATGAGTAGTTCATTTCCATGTATTTAGTTAAGTTTCATGAATACATTGATACACCAATCTGCAGTTGCACAATTTTGATTAAAAGTACAAGTAAATCTTATTTAAATGATCTTTTACCTTGATTTGACTTCTTTTTCCATCAATCACACATTCATTTTTTGTTTGATTTATGATTACTTTCAATCCCCATTATTATTTAATTCTCTATTCTTCTCTAGTTAATACGAGTAGTTTATTGGTCCTTTGCACCTCGTTTCCTTCGCCAAATGGTCAAAATATTATTGTATGGATTGATAGTTGTCATTTGGAATGATTTAATAGATTTTTAAGGCATCTATCTTTGAAATAGGTTGTTGAATGTTGTGGATAAGTTTTGAACAGGAGTGGATTGATTTAAAGGGTCTTTTGTGTTATGTCGTGTTTAGTTTTGGTTGTGATTCATTAAATAGATACTACGTTCCATTGGTGATCGACTAGTATGATTCCAATGAATATTATATTCTGATTTGATTAGATTGGTGCAAGAGTGTGTTTAGAAGGCTTGGGAATCAAAACTCCATAGCATTTAAGGTTGTTACGAAAAGCAAAAACTATCCATGCAAGAACTATTGTTGTTTCATGCTTTTGTATGAGTAGTTCATTTCCCATGTATTTAGTTAAGGTTTCATGAATACATTTATGCACCAATCTGCAGTTGCACAATTTTGATTAATATACAAGTATATCTTATTTAAATGGTCGTGTTACCTTGATTTGACTTCTTTTTCATCAATCACACATTCATTTTTTGTTTGATTTCTAATTACTTTCATCCCCACTGTTATTTAATTCTCTATTCTTCTCTAGTTAATACGAGTAGTTTATTGGTCCTTGGCACCTCGTTTCCATCCCCTAATGGTCAAAGTATTACTGTATGGATTGATAGTTGTCATTTGGAATGAATTAATAGATTTTTAAGGCATCTGTGTTTGAAATAGGTTGTTGAGTGTTGTGGATAAGTTTTGGACAGGAGTGGATTGATTTAAAGGGTCTTTTGTGTTGTGTCGTGTTTAGTTTTGGTTGTGATTCATTAAATAGATACTACGTTCCATTGGTGATCGACTAGTATGATTCCAATGAAGATTATATTCTGATTTGATTAGATTGGTGCAAGAGTGTGTTTAGAAGGCTTGGGAATCAAAACTCCATAGCATTTAAGGTTGTTACGAAAAGCAAAAACTATCCATGCAAGAACTATTGTTGTTTCATGCTTTTGTATGAGTAGTTCATTTCCCATGTATTTAGTTAAGGTTTCATGAATACATTGATGCACCAATCTGCAGTTGCACAATTTTTATTAAATACAAGTAAATCTTATTTAAATGGTCGTGTTACCTTGATTTGACTTCTTTTTCATTAATCACACATTCATTTTTTGTTTGATTTCTAATTACTTTCATTCCCCACTGTTTTTAATTCTCTAATCTTCTCTAGTTTATACATGCACCAATCTGCAGTTGCACAATTTTTATTAAAATACAAGTTAATCTTATTTAAATGGTCGTGTTACCTTGATTTGACTTCTTTTTCATTAATCACACATTCATTTTTTGTTTGATTTCTAATTACTTTCATTCCCACTGTTATTTAATTCTCTAATCTTCTCTAGTTAATACGAGTAGGTCAAAGTATTATTGTATGGATTGATAGTTGTCATTTGGAATGATTTCATAGATTTTTAAGGCATCTGTGTTTGAAATAGGTTGTTGAGTGTTGTGGATAAGTTTTGGACAGGAGTGGATTGATTTAAAGGGTCTTTTGTGTTGTGTCGTGTTTAGTTTTGGTTGTGATTCATTAAATAGATACTACGTTCGATTGGTGATCGACTAGTATGATTCCAATTAAGATTATATTCTGATTTGATTAGATTGGTGCAAGAGTGTGTTTAGAAGGCTTGGGAATCAAAACTCCATAGCATTTAAGGTTGTTACGAAAAGCAAAAACTATCCATGCAAGAACTATTGTTGTTTCATGCTTTTGTATGAGTAGTTCATTTTCCATGTATTTAGTTAAGGTTTCATGAATACATTGATACACCAATCTGCAGTTGCACAATTTTGATTAAAAGTACAAGTAAATCTTATTTAAATGATCTTTTTACCTTGATTTGACTTCTTTTTCATCAATCACACATTCATTTTTTGTTTGATTTCTGATTACTTTCAATCCCCATTATTATTTAATTCTCTATTCTTCTCTAGTTAATACGAGTAGTTTATTGGTCCTTTGCACCTCGTTTCCTTCCCCAAATGGTAAAATATTATTGTATGGATTGATAGTTGTCTTTTGGAATGATTTAATAGATTTTTAAGGCATCTATGTTTGAAATAGGTTGTTTAATGTTGTGGATAAGTTTTGAACAGGAGTGGATTGATTTAAAGGGTCTTTTGTGTTATGTCGTGTTTAGTTTTGGTTGTGATTCATTAAATAGATACTACGTTCCATTGGTGATCGACTAGTATGATTCCAATGAGATTATATTCTGATTTGATTAGATTGGTGCAAGAGTGTGTTTAGAAGGCTTGGGAATCAAAACTCCATAGCATTTAAGGTTACGAAAAGCAAAAACTATCCATGCAAGAACTATTGTTGTTTCATGCTTTTGTATGAGTAGTTCATTTCCCATGTATTTAGTTAAGGTTTCATGAATACATTGATGCACCAATCTGCAGTTGCACAATTTTGATTAATATACAAGTATATCTTATTTAAATGGTCGTGTTACCTTGATTTGACTTCTTTTTCATCAATCACACATTCATTTTTGTTTGATTTCTAATTACTTTCATTCCCCACTGTTATTTAATTCTCTAATCTTCTCTAGTAATACGAGTAGTTTATTGGTCCTTGGCACCTCGTTTCCTTCCCCTAATGGTCAAAGTATTACTGTATGGATTGATAGTTGTCATTTGGAATGAATTAATAGATTTTTAAGGCATCTGTGTTTGAAATAGGTTGTTGAGTGTTGTGGATAAGTTTTGGACAGGAGTGGATTGATTTAAAGGGTCTTTTGTGTTGTGTCGTGTTTAGTTTTGGTTGTGATTCATTAAATAGATACTACGTTCCATTGGTGATCGACTAGTATGATTCCAATGAAGATTATATTCTGATTTGATTAGATTGGTGCAAGAGTGTGTTTAGAAGGCTTGGGAATCAAAACTCCATAGCATTTAAGGTTGTTACGAAAAGCAAAAACTATCCATGCAAGAACTATTGTTGTTTCATGCTTTTGTATGAGTAGTTCATTTCCCATGTATTTAGTTAAGGTTTCATGAATACATTGATACACCAATCTGCAGTTGCACAATTTTGATTAAAAGTACAAGTAAATCTTATTTAAATGATCGTTTTACCTTGATTTGACTTCTTTTTCATCAATCACACATTCATTTTTTGTTTGATTTCTGATTACTTTCAATCCCCATTATTATTTAATTCTCTATTCTTCTCTAGTTAATACGAGTAGTTTATTGGTCCTTTGCACCTCGTTTCCTTCCCCAAATGGTCAAAATATTATTGTATGGATTGATAGTTGTCATTTGGAATGATTTAATAGATTTTTAAGCATCTATGTTTGAAATAGGTTGTTGATGTTGTGGATAAGTTTTGAACAGGAGTGGATTGATTTAAAGGGTCTTTTGTGTTGTGTCGTGTTTAGTTTTGGTTGTGATTCATTAAATAGATACTACGTTCCATTGGTGATCGACTAGTATGATTCCAATGAAGATTATATTCTGATTTGATTAGATTGGTGCAAGAGTGTGTTTAGAAGGCTTGGGAATCAAAACTCCATAGCATTTAAGGTTGTTACGAAAAGCAAAAACTATCCATGCAAGAACTATTGTTGTTTCATGCTTTTGTATGAGTAGTTCATTTCCCATGTATTTAGTTAAGGTTTCATGAATACATTTATGCACCAATCTGCAGTTGCACAATTTTGATTAAAATACAAGTATATCTTATTTAAATGGTCGTGTTACCTTGATTTGACTTCTTTTTCATCAATCACACATTCATTTTTTGTTTGATTTCTAATTACTTTCATTCCCCACTGTTATTTAATTCTCTATTCTTCTCTAGTTAATACGAGTAGTTTATTGGTCCTTGGCACCTCGTTTCCTTCCCCTAATGGTCAAAGTATTACTGTATGGATTGATAGTTGTCATTTGGAATGAATTAATAGATTTTTAAGGCATCTGTGTTTGAAATAGGTTGTTGAGTGTTGTGGATAAGTTTTGGACAGGAGTGGATTGATTTAAAGGGTCTTTTGTGTTGTGTCGTGTTTAGTTTTGGTTGTGATTCATTAAATAGATACTACGTTCCATTGGTGATCGACTAGTATGATTCCAATGAAGATTATATTCTGATTTGATTAGATTGGTGCAAGAGTGTGTTTAGAAGGCTTGGGAATCAAAACTCCATAGCATTTAAGGTTGTTACGAAAAGCAAAAACTATCCATGCAAGAACTATTGTTGTTTCATGCTTTTGTATGAGTAGTTCATTTCCCATGTATTTAGTTAAGGTTTCATGAATACATTGATGCACCAATCTGCAGTTGCACAATTTGATTAAAAACAAGTAATCTTATTTAAATGGTCGTGTTTACCTTGATTTGACTTCTTTTTCATCAATCACACATTCATTTTTTGTTTGATTTCTAATTACTTTCATTCCCCATGTTATTTAATTCTCTATTCTTCTCTAGTTAATACGAGTAGTTTATTGGTCCTTTGCACCTCGTTTCCTTCCCCTAATGGTCAAATATTATTGTATGGATTGATAGTTGTCATTTGGAATGATTTAATAGATTTTTAAGGCATCTATGTTTGAAATAGGTTGTTGAGTGTTGTGGATAAGTTTTGAACAGGAGTGGATTGATTTAAAGGGTCTTTTGTGTTGTGTTTGTTGTTTGTTTTGTGTTTATTTGTGATTCATTAAATAGATACTACGTTCCATTGGTGATCGACTAGTATGATTCCAATGAATATTATATTCTGATTTGATTAGATTGGTGCAAGAGTGTGTTTAGAAGGCTTGGGAATCAAAACTCCATAGCATTTAAGGTTGTTACGAAAAGCAAAACTATCCATGCAAGAACTATTGTTGTTTCATGCTTTTGTATGAGTAGTTCATTTCCCATGTATTTAGTTAAGGTTTCATGAATACATTTATGCACCAATCTGCAGTTGCACAATTTTGATTAAATACAAGTATATCTTATTTAAATGGTCGTGTTACCTTGATTTGACTTCTTTTTCATCAATCACACATTCATTTTTTGTTTGATTTCTAATTACTTTCATTCCCCACTGTTATTTATTCTCTATTCTTCTCTAGTTAATACGAGTAGTTTATTGGTCCTTGGCACCTCGTTTCCTTCCCCTAATGGTCAAAGTATTACTGTATGGATTGATAGTTGTCATTTGGAATGAATTAATAGATTTTTAAGGCATCTGTGTTTGAAATAGGTTGTTGAGTGTTGTGGATAAGTTTTGGACAGGAGTGGATTGATTTAAAGGGTCTTTTGTGTTGTGTCGTGTTTAGTTTTGGTTGTGATTCATTAAATAGATACTACGTTCCATTGGTGATCGACTAGTATGATTCCAATGAAGATTATATTCTGATTTGATTAGATTGGTGCAAGAGTGTGTTTAGAAGGCTTGGGAATCAAAACTCCATAGCATTTAAGGTTGTTACGAAAAGCAAAAACTATCCATGCAAGAACTATTGTTGTTTCATGCTTTTGTATGAGTAGTTCATTTCCCATGTATTTAGTTAAGGTTTCATGAATACATTGATGCACCAATCTGCAGTTGCACAATTTTGATTAAAATACAAGTAAATCTTATTTAAATGGTCGTGTTACCTTGATTTGACTTCTTTTTCATCAATCACACATTCATTTTTTGTTTGATTTCTGATTACTTTCATTCCCCACTGTATTCCTAATCTTCTCTAGTTTATACATGCACCAATCTGCAGTTGCACAATTTTTATTAAATACAGTTAATCTTATTAAATGGTCGGTTACCTTGATTTGACTTCTTTTTCATTATCACACATTCATTTTTTGTTTGATTTCTAATTACTTTCATTCCCACTGTATTTAATTCTCTAATCTTCTCTAGTTAATACGAGTAGGTCAAAGTATTATGTATGGATTGATAGTTGTCATTTGGAATGATTTCATAGATTTTTAAGGCATCTGTGTTTGAAATAGGTTGTTGAGTGTTGTGGATAGTTTTGGACAGGAGTGGATTGATTTAAAGGGTCTTTTGTGTTGTGTCGTGTTTAGTTTTGGTTGTGATTCATTAAATAGATACTACGTTCCATTGGGATCGACTAGTATGATTCCAATGAAGATTATATTCTGATTTGATTAGATTGGTGCAAGAGTGTGTTTAGAAGGCTTGGGAATCAAAACTCCATAGCATTTAAGGTTGTTACGAAAAGCAAAAACTATCCATGCAAGAACTATTGTTGTTTCATGCTTTTGTATGAGTAGTTCATTTCCCATGTATTTAGTTAATGTTTCATGAATACATTGATACACCAATATGCAGTTGCACAATTTTGATTAAAAGTACAAGTAAATCTTATTTAAATGATCGTTTTACCTTGATTTGACTTCTTTTTCATCAATCACACATTCATTTTTTGTTTGATTTATGATTACTTTCAATCCCCATTATTATTTAATTCTCTATTCTTCTCTAGTTAATACGAGTAGTTTATTGGTCCTTTGCACCTCGTTTCCTTCCCCAATGGTCAAAATATTATTGTATGGATTGATAGTTGTCATTTGGAATGATTTAATAGATTTTTAAAGCATCTATGTTTGAAATAGGTTGTTGAATGTTGTGGATAAGTTTTGAACAGGAGTGGATTGATTTAAAGGGTCTTTGTGTTATGTCGTGTTTAGTTTTGGTTGTGATTCATTAAATAGATACTACGTTCCATTGGTGATCGACTAGTATGATTCCAATGAATATTATATTCTGATTTGATTAGATTGGTGCAAGAGTGTGTTTAGAAGGCTTGGGAATCAAACTCCATAGCATTTAAGGTTGTTACGAAAAGCAAAAACTATCCATGCAAGAACTATTGTTGTTTCATGCTTTTGTATGAGTAGTTCATTTCCCATGTATTTAGTTAAGGTTTCATGAATACATTTATGCACCAATCTGCAGTTGCACAATTTTGATTATATACAAGTATATCTTATTTAAATGGTCGTGTTACCTTGATTTGACTTCTTTTTCATCAATCACACATTCATTTTTTGTTTGATTTCTAATTACTTTCATTCCCCACTGTTATTTAATTCTCTATTCTTCTCTAGTAATACGAGTAGTTTATTGGTCCTTGGCACCTCGTTTCCTTCCCCTAATGGTCAAAGTATTACTGTATGGATTGATAGTTGTCATTTGGAATGATTAATAGATTTTTAAGGCATCTGTGTTTGAAATAGGTTGTTGAGTGTTGTGGATAAGTTTTGGACAGGAGTGGATTGATTTAAAGGGTCTTTTGTGTTGTGTCGTGTTTAGTTTTGGTTGTGATTCATTAAATAGATACTACGTTCCATTGGTGATCGACTAGTATGATTCCAATGAAGATTATATTCTGATTTGATTAGATTGGTGCAAGAGTGTGTTTAGAAGGCTTGGGAATCAAAACTCCATAGCATTTAAGGTTGTTACGAAAAGCAAAAACTATCCATGCAAGAACTATTGTTGTTTCATGCTTTTGTATGAGTAGTTCATTTCCCATGTATTTAGTTAAGGTTTCATGAATACATTGATGCACCAATCTGCAGTTGCACAATTTTGATAAAATACAAGTAAATCTTATTTAAATGGTCGTGTTACCTTGATTTGACTTCTTTTTCATCAATCACACATTCATTTTTTGTTTGATTTCTAATTACTTTCATTCCCCTGTTATTTAATTCTCTAATCTTCTCTAGTTTATACATGCACCAATCTGCAGTTGCACAATTTTTATTAAAATACAAGTTAATCTATTTAAATGGTCGTGTTACCTTGATTTGACTTCTTTTTCATTAATCACACATTCATTTTTTGTTTGATTTCTAATTACTTTCATTCCCCACTGTTATTTAATTCTCTAATCTTCTCTAGTTAATACGAGTAGGTCAAGTATTATTGTATGGATTGATAGTTGTCATTTGGAATGATTTCATAGATTTTAAGGCATCTGTGTTTGAAATAGGTTGTTGAGTGTTGTGGATAAGTTTTGGACAGGAGTGGATTGATTTAAAGGGTCTTTTGTGTTGTGTCGTGTTTAGTTTTGGTTGTGATTCATTAAATAGATACTACGTTCGATTGGTGATCGACTAGTATGATTCCAATTAAGATTATATTCTGATTTGATTAGATTGGTGCAAGAGTGTGTTTAGAAGGCTTGGGAATCAAAACTCCATAGCATTTAAGGTTGTTACGAAAAGCAAAAACTATCCATGCAAGAACTATTGTTGTTTCATGCTTTTGTATGAGTAGTTCATTTTCCATGTATTTAGTTAAGGTTTCATGAATACATTGATACACCAATCTGCAGTTGCACAATTTTGATTAAAGTACAAGTAAATCTTATTTAAATGATCTTTTTACCTTGATTTGACTTCTTTTTCATCAATCACACATTCATTTTTTGTTTGATTTCTGATTACTTTCATCCCCATTATATTTAATTCTCTATTCTTCTCTAGTTAATACGAGTAGTTTATTGGTCCTTTGCACCTCGTTTCCTTCCCCAAATGGTAAAATATTATTGTATGGATTGATAGTTGTCTTTTGGAATGATTTAATAGATTTTTAAGGCATCTATGTTTGAAATAGGTTGTTTAATGTTGTGGATAAGTTTTGAACAGGAGTGGATTGATTTAAAGGGTCTTTTGTGTTATGTCGTGTTTAGTTTTGGTTGTGATTCATTAAATAGATACTACGTTCCATTGGTGATCGACTAGTATGATTCCAATGAAGATTATATTCTGATTTGATTAGATTGGTGCAAGAGTGTGTTTAGAAGGCTTGGGAATCAAAACTCCATAGCATTTAAGGTTAAAAAGCAAAAACTATCCATGCAAGAACTATTGTTGTTTCATGCTTTTGTATGAGTAGTTCATTTCCCATGTATTTAGTTAAGGTTTCATGAATACATTGATGCACCAATCTGCAGTTGCACAATTTTGATTAATATACAAGTATATCTTATTTAAATGGTCGTGTTACCTTGATTTGACTTCTTTTTCATCAATCACACATTCATTTTTTGTTTGATTTCTAATTACTTTCATTCCCCACTGTTATTTAATTCTCTAATCTTCTCTAGTAATACGAGTAGTTTATTGGTCCTTGGCACCTCGTTTCCTTCCCCTAATGGTCAAAGTATTACTGTATGGATTGATAGTTGTCATTTGGAATGAATTAATAGATTTTTAAGGCATCTGTGTTTGAAATAGGTTGTTGAGTGTTGTGGATAAGTTTTGGACAGGAGTGGATTGATTTAAAGGGTCTTTTGTGTTGTGTCGTGTTTAGTTTTGGTTGTGATTCATTAAATAGATACTACGTTCCATTGGTGATCGACTAGTATGATTCCAATGAAGATTATATTCTGATTTGATTAGATTGGTGCAAGAGTGTGTTTAGAAGGCTTGGGAATCAAAACTCCATAGCATTTAAGGTTGTTACGAAAAGCAAAAACTATCCATGCAAGAACTATTGTTGTTTCATGCTTTTGTATGAGTAGTTCATTTCCATGTATTTAGTTAAGGTTTCATGAATACATTGATACACCAATCTGCAGTTGCACAATTTTGATTAAAAGTACAAGTAAATCTTATTTAAATGATCGTTTTACCTTGATTTGACTTCTTTTTCATCAATCACACATTCATTTTTTGTTTGATTTCTGATTACTTTCAATCCCCATTATTATTTAATTCTCTATTCTTCTCTAGTTAATACGAGTAGTTTATTGGTCCTTTGCACCTCGTTTCCTTCCCCAAATGGTCAAAATATTATTGTATGGATTGATAGTTGTCATTTGGAATGATTTAATAGATTTTTAAGGCATCTATGTTTGAAATAGGTTGTTGAATGTTGTGGATAAGTTTTGAACAGGAGTGGATTGATTTAAAGGGTCTTTTGTGTTATGTCGTGTTTAGTTTTGGTTGTGATTCATTAAATAGATACTACGTTCCATTGGTGATCGACTAGTATGATTCCAATGAATATTATATTCTGATTTGATTAGATTGGTGCAAGAGTGTGTTTAGAAGGCTTGGGAATCAAAACTCCATAGCATTTAAGGTTGTTACGAAAAGCAAAAACTATCCATGCAAGAACTATTGTTGTTTCATGCTTTTGTATGAGTAGTTCATTTCCATGTATTTAGTTAAGGTTTCATGAATACATTTATGCACCAATCTGCAGTTGCACAATTTGATTAATATACAAGTATATCTTATTTAAATGGTCGTGTTACCTTGATTTGACTTCTTTTTCATCAATCACACATTCATTTTTTGTTTGATTTCTAATTACTTTCATTCCCCACTGTTATTTAATTCTCTATTCTTCTCTAGTTAATACGAGTAGTTTATTGGTCCTTGGCACCTCGTTTCCCCCCTAATGGTCAAAGTATTACTGTATGGATTGATAGTTGTCATTTGGAATGAATTAATAGATTTTTAAGGCATCTGTGTTTGAAATAGGTTGTTGAGTGTTGTGGATAAGTTTTGGACAGGAGTGGATTGATTTAAAGGGTCTTTTGTGTTTGTCGTGTTTAGTTTTGGTTGTGATTCATTAAATAGATACTACGTTCCATTGGTGATCGACTAGTATGATTCCAATGAAGATTATATTCTGATTTGATTAGATTGGTGCAAGAGTGTGTTTAGAAGGCTTGGGAATCAAAACTCCATAGCATTTAAGGTTGTTACGAAAAGCAAAAACTATCCATGCAAGAACTATTGTTGTTTCATGCTTTTGTATGAGTAGTTCATTTCCCATGTATTTAGTTAAGGTTTCATGAATACATTGATGCACCAATCTGCAGTTGCACAATTTTGATTAATAAACAAGTAAATCTTATTTAAATGGTCGTGTTACCTTGATTTGACTTCTTTTTCATCAATCACACATTCATTTTTTGTTTGATTTCTAATTACTTTCATTCCCCACTGTTATTTAATTCTCTATTCTTCTCTAGTTAATACGAGTAGTTTATTGGTCCTTGCACCTCGTTTCCTTCCCCTAATGGTCAAAGTATTATGTATGGATTGATAGTTGTCATTTGGAATGAATTAATAGATTTTTAAGGCATCTGTGTTTGAATTAGGTTGTTGAGTGTTGTGGATAAGTTTTGGACAGGAGTGGATTGATTTAAAGGGTCTTTTGTGTTGCGTCAGATTGATTTAAAGGGGCTTTTGTGTTATGTCGTGTTTAGTTTTGGTTGTGATTCATTAAATAGATACTACGTTCCATTAGTGATCGACTAGTATGATTCCAATGAATATTATATTCTGATTTGATTAGATTGGTGCAAGAGTGTGTTTAGAAGGCTTGGGAATCAAAACTCCATAGCATTTAAGGTTGTTACAAAAAGCAAAAACTATCCATGCAAGAACTATTGTTGTTTCATGCTTTTGTATGAGTAGTTCATTTCCCATGTATTTAGTTAAGGTTTCATGAATACATTTATGCACCAATCTGCAGTTGCACAATTTTGATTAAATACAAGTATATCTTATTTAAATGGTCGTGTTACCTTGATTTGACTTCTTTTTCATCAATCACACATTCATTTTTTGTTTGATTTCTAATTACTTTCATTCCCCACTGTTATTTAATTCTCTATTCTTCTCTAGTTAATACGAGTAGTTTATTGGTCCTTGGCACCTCGTTTCCTTCCCCTAATGGTCAAAGTATTACTGTATGGATTGATAGTTGTCATTTGGAATGATTAATAGATTTTTAAGGCATCTGTGTTTGAAATAGGTTGTTGAGTGTTGTGGATAAGTTTTGGACAGGAGTGGATTGATTTAAAGGGTCTTTTGTGTTGTGTCGTGTTTAGTTTTGGTTGTGATTCATTAAATAGATACTACGTTCCATTGGTGATCGACTAGTATGATTCCAATGAAGATTATATTCTGATTTGATTAGATTGGTGCAAGAGTGTGTTTAGAAGGCTTGGGAATCAAAACTCCATAGCATTTAAGGTTGTTACGAAAAGCAAAAACTATCCATGCAAGAACTATTGTTGTTTCATGCTTTTGTATGAGTAGTTCATTTCCCATGTATTTAGTTAAGGTTTCATGAATACATTGATGCACCAATCTGCAGTTGCACAATTTTGATTAATACAAGTATAATCTTATTTAAATGGTCGTGTTACCTTGATTTGACTTCTTTTTCATCAATCACACATTCATTTTTTGTTTGATTTCTAATTACTTTCATTCCCCACTGTTATTTAATTCTCTAATCTTCTCTAGTTAATACGAGTAGGTCAAAGTATTATTGTATGGATTGATAGTTGTCATTTGGAATGATTTAATAGATTTTTAAGGCATCTGTGTTTGAAATAGGTTGTTGAGTGTTGTGGATAAGTTTTGGACAGGAGTGGATTGATTTAAAGGGTCTTTTGTGTTGTGTCGTGTTTAGTTTTGGTTGTGATTCATTAAATAGATACTACGTTCCATTGGGATCGACTAGTATGATTCCAATGAAGATTATATTCTGATTTGATTAGATTGGTGCAAGAGTGTGTTTAGAAGGCTTGGGAATCAAAACTCCATAGCATTTAAGGTTGTTACGAAAAGCAAAAACTATCCATGCAAGAACTATTGTTGTTTCATGCTTTTGTATGAGTAGTTCATTTCCCATGTATTTAGTTAAGGTTTCATGAATACATTGATACACCAATCTGCAGTTGCACAATTTTGATAAAAGTACAAGTAAATCTTATTTAAATGATCGTTTTACCTTGATTTGACTTCTTTTCATCAATCACACATTCATTTTTTGTTTGATTTCTGATTACTTTCAATCCCCATTATTATTTAATTCTCTATTCTTCTCTAGTTAATACGAGTAGTTTATTGGTCCTTTGCACCTCGTTTCCTTCCCCAATGGTCAAATATTATTGTATGGATTGATAGTTGTCATTTGGAATGATTTAATAGATTTTTAAAGCATCTATGTTTGAAATAGGTTGTTGAATGTTGTGGATAAGTTTTGAACAGGAGTGGATTGATTTAAAGGGTCTTTTGTGTTATGTCGTGTTTAGTTTTGGTTGTGATTCATTAAATAGATACTACGTTCCATTGGTGATCGACTAGTATGATTCCAATGAATATTATATTCTGATTTGATTAGATTGGTGCAAGAGTGTGTTTAGAAGGCTTGGGAATCAAAACTCCATAGCATTTAAGGTTGTTACGAAAAGCAAAAACTATCCATGCAAGAACTATTGTTGTTTCATGCTTTTGTATGAGTAGTTCATTTCCCATGTATTTAGTTAAGGTTTCATGAATACATTTATGCACCAATCTGCAGTTGCACAATTTTGATTAATATACAAGTATATCTTATTTAAATGGTCGTGTTACCTTGATTTGACTTCTTTTTCATCAATCACACATTCATTTTTTGTTTGATTTCTAATTACTTTCATTCCCCACTGTTATTTAATTCTCTAATCTTCTCTAGTTAATACGAGTAGTTTATTGGTCCTTGGCACCTCGTTTCCTTCCCCTAATGGTCAAAGTATTACTGTATGGATTGATAGTTGTCATTTGGAATGAATTAATAGATTTTTAAGGCATCTGTGTTTGAAATAGGTTGTTGAGTGTTGTGGATAAGTTTTGGACAGGAGTGGATTGATTTAAAGGGTCTTTTGTGTTGTGTCGTGTTTAGTTTTGGTTGTGATTCATTAAATAGATACTACGTTCCATTGGTGATCGACTAGTATGATTCCAATGAAGATTATATTCTGATTTGATTAGATTGGTGCAAGAGTGTGTTTAGAAGGCTTGGGAATCAAAACTCCATAGCATTTAAGGTTGTTACGAAAAGCAAAAACTATCCATGCAAGAACTATTGTTGTTTCATGCTTTTGTATGAGTAGTTCATTTCCCATGTATTTAGTTAAGGTTTCATGAATACATTGATGCACCAATCTGCAGTTGCACAATTTTTATTAAAATACAAGTAAATCTTATTTAAATGGTCGTGTTACCTTGATTTGACTTCTTTTTCATTAATCACACATTCATTTTTGTTTGATTTCTAATTACTTTCATTCCCCACTGTTATTTAATTCTCTAATCTTCTCTAGTTTATACATGCACCAATCTGCAGTTGCACAATTTTTATTAAATACAAGTTAATCTTATTTAAATGGTCGTGTTACCTTGATTTGACTTCTTTTTCATTAATCACACATTCATTTTTTGTTTGATTTCTAATTACTTTCATTCCCCACTGTTATTTAATTCTCTAATCTTCTCTAGTTAATACGAGTAGGTCAAAGTATTATTGTATGGATTGATAGTTGTCATTTGGAATGATTCATAGATTTTTAAGGCATCTGTGTTTGAAATAGGTTGTTGAGTGTTGTGGATAAGTTTTGGACAGGAGTGGATTGATTTAAAGGGTCTTTTGTGTTGTGTCGTGTTTAGTTTTGGTTGTGATTCATTAAATAGATACTACGTTCCATTGGTGATCGACTAGTATGATTCCTATGAAGATTATATTCTGATTTGATTAGATTGGTGCAAGAGTGTGTTTAGAAGGCTTGGGAATCAAAACTCCATAGCATTTAAGGTTGTTACGAAAAGCAAAAACTATCCATGCAAGAACTATTGTTGTTTCATGCTTTTGTATGAGTAGTTCATTTTCCATGTATTTAGTTAAGGTTTCATGAATACATTGATACACCAATCTGCAGTTGCACAATTTTGATTAAAAGTACAAGTAAATCTTATTTAAATGATCTTTTTACCTTGATTTGACTTCTTTTTCATCAATCACACATTCATTTTTTGTTTGATTTCTGATTACTTTCAATCCCCATTATTATTTAATTCTCTATTCTTCTCTAGTTAATACGAGTAGTTTATTGGTCCTTTGCACCTCGTTTCCTTCCCCAAATGGTAAAATATTATTGTATGGATTGATAGTTGTCTTTTGGAATGATTTAATAGATTTTTAAGGCATCTATGTTTGAAATAGGTTGTTTAATGTTGTGGATAAGTTTTGAACAGGAGTGGATTGATTTAAAGGGTCTTTTGTGTTATGTCGTGTTTAGTTTTGGTTGTGATTCATTAAATAGATACTACGTTCCATTGGTGATCGACTAGTATGATTCCAATGAAGATTATATTCTGATTTGATTAGATTGGTGCAAGAGTGTGTTTAGAAGGCTTGGGAATCAAAACTCCATAGCATTTAAGGTTACGAAAAGCAAAAACTATCCATGCAAGAACTATTGTTGTTTCATGCTTTTGTATGAGTAGTTCATTTCCCATGTATTTAGTTAAGGTTTCATGAATACATTGATGCACCAATCTGCAGTTGCACAATTTTGATTAATATACAAGTATATCTTATTTAAATGGTCGTGTTACCTTGATTTGACTTCTTTTTCATCAATCACACATTCATTTTTTGTTTGATTTCTAATTACTTTCATTCCCCACTGTTATTTAATTCTCTAATCTTCTCTAGTAATACGAGTAGTTTATTGGTCCTTGGCACCTCGTTTCCTTCCCCTAATGGTCAAAGTATTACTGTATGGATTGATAGTTGTCATTTGGAATGAATTAATAGATTTTTAAGGCATCTGTGTTTGAAATAGGTTGTTGAGTGTTGTGGATAAGTTTTGGACAGGAGTGGATTGATTTAAAGGGTCTTTTGTGTTGTGTCGTGTTTAGTTTTGGTTGTGATTCATTAAATAGATACTACGTTCCATTGGTGATCGACTAGTATGATTCCAATGAAGATTATATTCTGATTTGATTAGATTGGTGCAAGAGTGTGTTTAGAAGGCTTGGGAATCAAAACTCCATAGCATTTAAGGTTGTTACGAAAAGCAAAAACTATCCATGCAAGAACTATTGTTGTTTCATGCTTTTGTATGAGTAGTTCATTTCCCATGTATTTAGTTAAGGTTTCATGAATACATTGATGCACCAATCTGCAGTTGCACAATTTTTATTAAAATACAAGTAAATCTTATTTAAATGGTCGTGTTACCTTGATTTGACTTCTTTTTCATTAATCACACATTCATTTTTTGTTTGATTTCTAATTACTTTCATTCCCCACTGTTATTTAATTCTCTAATCTTCTCTAGTTTATACATGCACCAATCTGCAGTTGCACAATTTTTATTAAAATACAAGTTAATCTTATTTAAATGGTCGTGTTACCTTGATTTGACTTCTTTTTCATTAATCACACATTCATTTTTTGTTTGATTTCTAATTACTTTCATTCCCCACTGTTATTTAATTCTCTAATCTTCTCTAGTTATACGAGTAGGTCAAAGTATTATTGTATGGATTGATAGTTGTCATTTGGAATGATTTCATAGATTTTTAAGGCATCTGTGTTTGAAATAGGTTGTTGAGTGTTGTGGATAAGTTTTGGACAGGAGTGGATTGATTTAAAGGGTCTTTTGTGTTGTGTCGTGTTTAGTTTTGGTTGTGATTCATTAAATAGATACTACGTTCCATTGGTGATCGACTAGTATGATTCCAATTAAGATTATATTCTGATTTGATTAGATTGGTGCAAGAGTGTGTTTAGAAGGCTTGGGAATCAAAACTCCATAGCATTTAAGGTTGTTACGAAAAGCAAAAACTATCCATGCAAGAACTATTGTTGTTTCATGCTTTTGTATGAGTAGTTCATTTTCCATGTATTTAGTTAAGGTTTCATGAATACATTGATACACCAATCTGCAGTTGCACAATTTTGATTAAAAGTACAAGTAAATCTTATTTAAATGATCTTTTTACCTTGATTTGACTTCTTTTTCATCAATCACACATTCATTTTTTGTTTGATTTCTGATTACTTTCATCCCCATTATTATTTAATTCTCTATTCTTCTCTAGTTAATACGAGTAGTTTATTGGTCCTTTGCACCTCGTTTCCTTCCCCAAATGGTAAAAATATTATTGTATGGATTGATAGTTGTCTTTTGGAATGATTTAATAGATTTTTAAGGCATCTATGTTTGAAATAGGTTGTTGAATGTTGTGGATAAGTTTTGAACAGGAGTGGATTGATTTAAAGGGTCTTTTGTGTTATGTCGTGTTTAGTTTTGGTTGTGATTCATTAAATAGATACTACGTTCCATTGGTGATCGACTAGTATGATTCCAATGAAGATTATATTCTGATTTGATTAGATTGGTGCAAGAGTGTGTTTAGAAGGCTTGGGAATCAAAACTCCATAGCATTTAAGGTTACGAAAAGCAAAAACTATCCATGCAAGAACTATTGTTGTTTCATGCTTTTGTATGAGTAGTTCATTTCCCATGTATTTAGTTAAGGTTTCATGAATACATTGATGCACCAATCTGCAGTTGCACAATTTTGATTAATATACAAGTATATCTTATTTAAATGGTCGTGTTACCTTGATTTGACTTCTTTTTCATCAATCACACATTCATTTTTTGTTTGATTTCTAATTACTTTCATTCCCCACTGTTATTTAATTCTCTAATCTTCTCTAGTAATACGAGTAGTTTATTGGTCCTTGGCACCTCGTTTCCTTCCCCTAATGGTCAAAGTATTACTGTATGGATTGATAGTTGTCATTTGGAATGAATTAATAGATTTTTAAGGCATCTGTGTTTGAAATAGGTTGTTGAGTGTTGTGGATAAGTTTTGGACAGGAGTGGATTGATTTAAAGGGTCTTTTGTGTTATGTTGTGTTTAGTTTTGGTTGTGATTCATTAAATAGATACTACGTTCCATTGGTGATCGACTAGTATGATTCCAATGAAGATTATATTTTGATTTGATTAGATTGGTGCAAGAGTGTGTTTAGAAGGCTTGGGAATCAAAACTCCATAGCATTTGAGGTTGTTACGAAAAGCAAAAACTATCCAAGCAAGAACTATTGTTGTTTAATGCTTTTGTATGAGTAGTTCATTTCCCATGTATTTAGTTATGGTTTCATGAATACATTGATGCACCAATCTGCAGTTGCACAATTTTGATTAAAATACAAGTAAATCTTTTTTAAATGGTCGTGTTACCTTGATTTGACTTCTTTTTCATCAATCACACATTCATTTTTTGTTTGATTTTTGATTACTTTCATTCCCTACTGTTATTTAATTCTCTATTCTTCTCTAGTTAATACAAGTAGTTTATTGGTCCTTGACACCTCGTTTCCTTCCCCTAATGGTCAAAATATTTTTGTATGGATTGATAGTTGTCATTTGAAATGATTCAATAGATTTTTATGGCATCTGTGTTTGAAATAGGTTATTGAGTGTTGTGGATAAGTTTTGAACAGGAGTGGATTGAGTTAAAGGGTCTTTTGTGTTATGTCATGTTTAGTTTTGGTTGTGATTCATTAAATAGATACTACGTTCCATTGGTGATCGACTAGTATGATTCCAATGAAGATTATATTCTGATTTGATTAGATTGGTGCAAGAGTGTGTTTACAAGGCTTGGGAATCAAAACTCCATAGCATTTAAGGTTGTTACGAAAAGCAAAAACTATCCATGCAAGAACTATTGTTGTTTCATGCTTTTGTATGAGTAGTTCATTTCCATGTATTTAGTTAAGGTTTCATGAATACATTGATACACCAATCTGCAGTTGCACAATTTTGATTAAATACAAGTAAATCTTATTTAAATGATCGTTTTACCTTGATTTGACTTCTTTTTCATCAATCACACATTCATTTTTGTTTGATTTCTGATTACTTTCAATCCCCATTATTATTTAATTCTCTATTCTTCTCTAGTTAATACGAGTAGTTTATTGGTCCTTTGCACCTCGTTTCCTTCCCCAATGGTAAAATATTATTGTATGGATTGATAGTTGTCTTTGGAATGATTTAATAGATTTTTAAGGCATCTATGTTTGAAATAGGTTGTTGAATGTTGTGGATAAGTTTTGAACAGGAGTGGATTGATTTAAAGGGTCTTTTGTGTTATGTCGTGTTTAGTTTTGGTTGTGATTCATTAAATAGATACTACGTTCCATTGGTGATCGACTAGTATGATTCCAATGAAGATTATATTCTGATTTGATTAGATTGGTGCAAGAGTGTGTTTAGAAGGCTTGGGAATCAAAACTCCATAGCATTTAAGGTTGTTACGAAAAGCAAAAACTATCCATGCAAGAACTATTGTTGTTTCATGCTTTTGTATGAGTAGTTCATTTCCCATGTATTTAGTTAAGGTTTCATGAATACATTGATGCACCAATCTGCAGTTGCACAATTTTGATTAATATACAAGTATATCTTATTTAAATGGTCGTGTTACCTTGATTTGACTTCTTTTTCATCAATCACACATTCATTTTTTGTTTGATTTCTAATTACTTTCATTCCCCACTGTTATTTAATTCTCTATTCTTCTCTAGTTAATACGAGTAGTTTATTGGTCCTTGGCACCTCGTTTCCTTCCCCTAATGGTCAAAGTATTACTGTATGGATTGATAGTTGTCATTTGGAATGATTAATAGATTTTTAAGGCATCTGTGTTTGAAATAGGTTGTTGAGTGTTGTGGATAAGTTTGGACAGGAGTGGATTGATTTAAAGGGTCTTTTGTGTTGTGTCGTGTTTAGTTTTGGTTGTGATTCATTAAATAGATACTACGTTCCATTGGTGATCGACTAGTATGATTCCAATGAAGATTATATTCTGATTTGATTAGATTGGTGCAAGAGTGTGTTTAGAAGGCTTGGGAATCAAAACTCCATAGCATTTAAGGTTGTTACGAAAAGCAAAAACTTTCCATGCAAGAACTATTGTTGTTTCATGCTTTTGTATGAGTAGTTCATTTCCCATGTATTTAGTTAAGGTTTCATGAATACATTGATGCACCAATCTGCAGTTGCACAATTTTGATTAAAATACAAGTAAATCTTATTTAAATGGTCGTGTTACCTTGATTTGACTTCTTTTTCATCAATCACACATTCATTTTTTGTTTGATTTCTGATTACTTTCATTCCCCACTGTTATTTAATTCTCTATTCTTCTCTAGTTAATACGAGTAGTTTATTGGTCCTTGGCACCTCGTTTCCTTCCCCTAATGGTTAAAGTAATATTGTATGGATTGATAGTTGTCATTTGGAATGATTCAATAGATTTTTAATTCATCTATGTTTGAAATAGATTGTTGAGTGTTGTGGAAGTTTTGACAGGAGTGGATTGATTTAAAGGGTCTTTTGTGTTGTTGTCTTTGTGTTTGTTTAGTTTTGGTTGTGATTCATTAAATAGATACTACGTTCCATTGGTGATCAACTAGTATGATTCCAATGAAGATTATATTCTGATTTGACTAGATTGGTGCAAGAGTGTGTTTCGAAGGCTTGGGAATCAAAACTCCATAGCATTTAAGGTTGTTACGAAAAGCAAAAACTATCCATGCAAGAACTATTGTTGTTTTATGCTTTTGTATGAGTAGTTCATTTCCCATGTATTTAGTTAAGGTTTCATGAATACATTGATGCACCAATCTGCAGTTGCACAATTTTGATTAAAATACAAGTAAATCTTATTTAAATGCTCGTGTTACCTTGATTTGACTTCTTTTTCATCAATCACACATTCATTTGTTGTTTGATTTCTGATTACTTTCATTCCCCACTGTTATTTAATTCTCTATTCTTCTCTAGTTAATACGAGTAGTTTATTGGTCCTTGGCACCTCGTTTCCTTCCCCTAATGGTCAAAGTATTATTGTATGGATTGATAGTTGTCATTTGGAATGATTTAATAGATTTTTAAGGCATCTGTGTTTGAAATAGGTTGTTGAATGTTGTGGATAAGTTTTGGACAGGAGTGGATTGATTTAAAGGGTCTTTTGTGTTGTGTCGTGTTTAGTTTTGGTTGTGATTCATTAAATAGATACTACGTTCCATTGGTGATCGACTAGTATGATTCCAATGAAGATTATATTCTGATTTGATTAGATTGGTGCAAGAGTGTGTTTAGAAGGCTTGGGAATCAAAACTCCATAGCATTTAAGGTTGTTACGAAAAGCAAAAACTATCCATGCAAGAACTATTGTTGTTTCATGCTTTTGTATGAGTAGTTCATTTCCCATGTATTTAGTTAAGGTTTCATGAATACATTGTTGCACCAATCTGCAGTTGCACAATTTTGATTAAAACAAGTAAATCTTATTTAAATGGTCGTGTTACCTTGATTTGACTTCTTTTTCATCAATCACACATTCATTTTTTGTTTGATTTCTAATTACTTTCATTCCCCACTGTTATTTAATTCTCTAATCTTCTCTAGTTAATACGAGTAGTTTATTGGTCCTTGGCACCTCGTTTCCTTCCCCTAATGGTCAAAGTATTACTGTATGGCTTGATAGTTGTCATTTGGAATGAATTAATAGACTTTTAAAGCATCTGTGTTTGAAATAGGTTGTTGAGTGTTGTGGATAAGTTTTGGACAGGAGTGGATTGATTTAAAGGGTCTTTTGTGTTTGTCGTGTTTAGTTTTGGTTGTGATTCATTAAATAGATACTACGTTCCATTGGTGATCGACTAGTATGATTCCAATGAAGATTATATTCTGATTTGATTAGATTGGTGCAAGAGTGTGTTTAGAAGGCTTGGGAATCAAAACTCCATAGCATTTAAGGTTGTTACGAAAAGCAAAAACTATCCATGCAAGAACTATTGTTGTTTCATGCTTTTGTATGAGTAGTTCATTTCCCATGTATTTAGTTAAGGTTTCATGAATACATTGATGCACCAATCTGCAGTTGCACAATTTTGATTAAAGTACAAGTAAATCTTATTTAAATGATCGTTTTACCTTGATTTGACTTCTTTTTCATCAATCACACATTCATTTTTTGTTTGATTTCTGATTACTTTCATTCCCCATTATTTTTAATTCTCTATTCTTCTCTAGTTAATACGAGTAGTTTATTGGTCCTTGCACCTCGTTTCCTTCCCAAATGGTCAAATATTATTGTATGGATTGATAGTTGTCATTTGGAATGATTTATAGATTTTTAAGGCATCTGTGTTTGAAATAGGTTGTTGAGTGTTGTGGATAAGTTTTGAACAGGAGTGGATTGATTTAAAGGGTCTTTTGTGTTGTGTCGTGTTTAGTTTTGGTTGTGATTCATTAAATAGATACTACGTTCCATTGGTGATCGACTAGTATGATTCCAATGAAGATTATATTCTGATTTGATTAGATTGGTGCAAGAGTGTGTTTAGAAGGCTTGGGAATCAAAACTCCATAGCATTTAGGTTGTTACGAAAAGCAAAAACTATCCATGCAAGAACTATTGTTGTTTCATGCTTTTGTATGAGTAGTTCATTTCCCATGTATTTAGTTAAGGTTTCATGAATACATTGATACACCAATCTGCAGTTGCACAATTTTGATTAAAGTACAAGTAAATCTTATTTAAATGATCTTTTACCTTGATTTGACTTCTTTTTCATCAATCACACATTCATTTTTTGTTTGATTTCTGATTACTTTCATCCCCATTATTATTTAATTCTCTATTCTTCTCTAGTTAATACGAGTAGTTTATTGGTCCTTTGCACCTCGTTTCCTTCCCCAAATGGTCAAAATATTATTGTATGGATTGATAGTTGTCATTTGGAATGATTTAATAGATTTTTAAGGCATCTATGTTTGAAATAGGTTGTTTAATGTTGTGGATAAGTTTTGAACAGGAGTGGATTGATTTAAAGGGTCTTTTGTGTTATGTCGTGTTTAGTTTTGGTTGTGATTCATTAAATAGATACTACGTTCCATTGGTGATCGACTAGTATGATTCCAATGAATATTATATTCTGATTTGATTAGATTGGTGCAAGAGTGTGTTTAGAAGGCTTGGGAATCAAAACTCCATAGCATTTAAGGTTGTTACGAAAAGCAAAAACTATCCATGCAAGAACTATTGTTGTTTCATGCTTTTGTATGAGTAGTTCATTTCCCATGTATTTAGTTAAGGTTTCATGAATACATTGATGCACCAATCTGCAGTTGCACAATTTTGATTAATATACAAGTATATCTTATTTAAATGGTCGTGTTACCTTGATTTGACTTCTTTTTCATCAATCACACATTCATTTTTTGTTTGATTTCTAATTACTTTCATTCCCCACTGTTATTTAATTCTCTATTCTTCTCTAGTTAATACGAGTAGTTTATTGGTCCTTGGCACCTCGTTTCCTTCCCCTAATGGTCAAAGTATTACTGTATGGATTGATAGTTGTCATTTGGAATGATTAATAGATTTTTAAGGCATCTGTGTTTGAAATAGGTTGTTGAGTGTTGTGGATAAGTTTTGGACAGGAGTGGATTGATTTAAAGGGTCTTTTGTGTTGTGTCGTGTTTAGTTTTGGTTGTGATTCATTAAATAGATACTACGTTCCATTGGTGATCGACTAGTATGATTCCAATGAAGATTATATTCTGATTTGATTAGATTGGTGCAAGAGTGTGTTTAGAAGGCTTGGGAATCAAAACTCCATAGCATTTAAGGTTGTTACGAAAAGCAAAAACTATCCATGCAAGAACTATTGTTGTTTCATGCTTTTGTATGAGTAGTTCATTTCCCATGTATTTAGTTAAGGTTTCATGAATACATTGATGCACCAATCTGCAGTTGCACAATTTTGATTAATATACAAGTAAATCTTATTTAAATGGTCGTGTTACCTTGATTTGACTTCTTTTTCATCAATCACACATTCATTTTTTGTTTGATTTCTAATTACTTTCATTCCCCTGTTATTTAATTCTCTATTCTTCTCTAGTTAATACGAGTAGTTTATTGGTCCTTGGCACCTCGTTTCCTTCCCCTAATGGTCAAAGTATTATTGTATGGATTGATAGTTGTCATTTGGAATGAATTAATAGATTTTTAAGGCATCTGTGTTGAAATAGGTTGTTGAGTGTTGTGGATAAGTTTTGGACAGGAGTGGATTGATTTAAAGGGTCTTTTGTGTTGTGTTTAAAGTCTTTTGTGTTAGTTTGTTTAGTTTTGGTTGTGATTCATTAAATAGATACTACGTTCCATTGGTGATCGAATAGTATGATTCCAATGAAGATTATATTCTGATTTGATTAGATTGGTGCAAGAGTGTGTTTAGAAGGCTTGGGAATCAAAACTTCATAACATTTAAGGTTGTTACGAAAAGCAAAAACTATCAATGCAAGAACTATTGTTGTTTCATGCTTTTGTATGAGTAGTTCATTTCACATGTATTTAGTTAAGGTTTCATGATAACATTGATGCACCAATCTGCAGTTGCACAATTTTGATTAAAATACAAGTAAATCTTATTTAAATGGTCGTGTTACCTTGATTTGACTTCTTTTTCATTAATCACACATTCATTTTTTGTTTGATTTCTAATTACTTTCATTCCCCACTGTTATTTAATTCTCTAATCTTCTCTAGTTAATACGAGTAGTTTATTGGTCCTTGGCACCTCGTTTCCTTCCCCTAATGGTCAAAGTATTACTGTATGGCTTGATAGTTGTCATTTGGAATGAATTAATAGACTTTTAAAGCATCTGTCTTTGAAATAGGTTGTTGAGTGTTGTGGATAAGTTTTGGACAGGAGTGGATTGATTTAAAGGGTCTTTTGTGTTGTGTCGTGTTTAGTTTTGGTTGTGATTCATTAAATAGATACTACATTCCATTGGTGATCGACTAGTATGATTCCAATGAAGATTATATTCTGATTTGATTAGATTGGTGCAAGAGTGTGTTTAGAAGGCTTGGGAATCAAAACTCCATAGCATTTAAGGTTGTTACGAAAAGCAAAAACTATCCATGCAAGAACTATTGTTGTTTCATGCTTTTGTATGAGTAGTTCATTTCCCATGTATTTAGTTAAGGTTTCATGAATACATTGATGCACCAATCTGCAGTTGCACAATTTTGATTAATAACAAGTAAATCTTATTTAAATGGTCGTGTTACCTTGATTTGACTTCTTTTTCATCAATCACACATTCATTTTTTGTTTGATTTCTAATTACTTTCATTCCCCACTGTTATTTAATTCTCTATTCTTCTCTAGTTAATACGAGTAGTTTATTGGTCCTTGGCACCTCGTTTCCTTCCCCTAATGGTCAAAGTATTATTGTATGGATTGATAGTTGTCATTTGGAATGATTTAATAGATTTTTAAGGCATCTGTGTTTGAAATAGGTTGTTGAGTGTTGTGGATAAGTTTTGGACAGGAGTGGATTGATTTAAAGGGTCTTTTGTGTTGTGTCGTGTTTAGTTTTGGTTGTGATTCATTAAATAGATACTACGTTCCATTGGTGATCGACTAGTATGATTCCAATGAAGATTATATTCTGATTTGATTAGATTGGTGCAAGAGTGTGTTTAGAAGGCTTGGGAATCAAAACTCCATAGCATTTAAGGTTGTTACGAAAAGCTAAAACTATCCATGCAAGAACTATTGTTGTTTCATGCTTTTGTATGAGTAGTTCATTTCCCATGTATTTAGTTAAGGTTTCATGAATACATTTATGCACCAATCTGCAGTTGCACAATTTTGATTAATATACAAGTATATCTTATTTAAATGGTCGTGTTACCTTGATTTGACTTCTTTTTCATCAATCACACATTCATTTTTTGTTTGATTTCTAATTACTTTCATTCCCACTGTTATTTAATTCTCTATTCTTCTCTAGTTAATACGAGTAGTTTATTGGTCCTTGGCACCTCGTTTCCTTCCCCTAATGGTCAAAGTATTACTGTATGGATTGATAGTTGTCATTTGGAATGAATTAATAGATTTTTAAGGCATCTGTGTTTGAAATAGGTTTTGAGTGTTGTGGATAAGTTTTGGACAGGAGTGGATTGATTTAAAGGGTCTTTTGTGTTGTGTGTGTTTAAAGTTTTGTGTTGTCGTGTTTAGTTTTGGTGTGATTCATTAAATAGATACTACGTTCCATTGGTGATCGACTAGTATGATTCCAATGAAGATTATATTCTGATTTGATTAGATTGGTGCAAGAGTGTGTTTAGAAGGCTTGGGAATCAAAACTCCATAGCATTTAAGGTTGTTACGAAAAGCAAAAACTATCCATGCAAGAACTATTATTGTTTTATGCTTTTGTATGAGTAGTTCATTTCCCATGTATTTAGTTAAGGTTTCATGAATACATTGATGCACCAATCTGCAGTTGCACAATTTTGATTAAAATACAAGTAAATCTTATTTAAATGGTCGTGTTACCTTGATTTGACTTCTTTTTCATCAATCACACATTCATTTTTTGTTTGATTTCTGATTACTTTCATTCCCCACTGTTATTTAATTCTCTATTCTTCTCTAGTTAATACGAGTAGTTTATTGGTCCTTGCACCTCGTTTCCTTCCCCAAATGGTCAAATATTATTGTATGGATTGATAGTTGTCATTTGGAATGATTCAATAGATTTTTAAGGCAGCTGTGTTTAAAATAGGTTGTTGAGTGTTGTGGACAAGTTTTGGACATGAGTGGATTGATTTAAAGGGTCTTTTGTGTTGTGTCGTGTTTAGTTTTGGTTGTGATTCATTAAATAGATACTACGTTCCATTGGTGATCGACTAGTATGATTCCAATGAAGATTATATTCTGATTTGATTAGATTGGTGCAAGAGTGTGTTTAAAAGGCTTGGGAATCAAAACTCCATAGCATTTAAGGTTGTTACGAAAAGCAAAAACTATCCATGCAAGAACTATTATTGTTTTATGCTTTTGTATGAGTAGTTCATTTCCCATGTATTTAGTTAAGGTTTCATGAATACATTGATGCACCAATCTGCAGTTGCACAATTTTGATTAATAACAAGTATATCTTATTTAAATGGTCGTGTTACCTTGATTTGACTTCTTTTCATCAATCACACATTCATTTTTTGTTTGATTTCTAATTACTTTCATTCCCCACTGTTATTTAATTCTCTAATCTTCTCTAGTTTACGAGTAGGTCAAAGTATTATTGTATGGATTGATAGTTGTCATTTGGAATGATTTAATAGATTTTTAAGGCATCTGTGTTTGAAATAGGTTGTTGAGTGTTGTGGATAAGTTTTGGACAGGAGTGGATTGATTTAAAGGGTCTTTTGTGTTGTGTCGTGTTTAGTTTTGGTTGTGATTCATTAAATAGATACTACGTTCCATTGGTGATCGACTAGTATGATTCCAATGAAGATTATATTCTGATTTGATTAGATTGGTGCAAGAGTGTGTTTAGAAGGCTTGGGAATCAAAACTCCATAGCATTTAAGGTTGTTACGAAAAGCAAAAACTATCCATGCAAGAACTATTGTTGTTTCATGCTTTTGTATGAGTAGTTCATTTCCCATGTATTTAGTTAAGTTTCATGAATACATTGATACACCAATCTGCAGTTGCACAATTTTGATAAAAGTACAAGTAAATCTTATTTAAATGATCGTTTTACCTTGATTTGACTTCTTTTCCATCAATCACACATTCATTTTTTGTTTGATTTCTGATTACTTTCATCCCCATTATTATTTAATTCTCTATTCTTCTCTAGTTAATACGAGTAGTTTATTGGTCCTTTGCACCTCGTTTCCTTCCCCTAATGGTCAAAATATTATTGTATGGATTGATAGTTGTCATTTGGAATGATTTAATAGATTTTTAAAGCATCTATGTTTGAAATAGGTTGTTGAATGTTGTGGATAAGTTTTGAACAGGAGTGGATTGATTTAAAGGGTCTTTTGTGTTATGTCGTGTTTAGTTTTGGTTGTGATTCATTAAATAGATACTACGTTCCATTGGTGATCGACTAGTATGATTCCAATGAATATTATATTCTGATTTGATTAGATTGGTGCAAGAGTGTGTTTAGAAGGCTTGGGAATCAAAACTCCATAGCATTTAAGGTTGTTACGAAAAGCAAAAACTATCCATGCAAGAACTATTGTTGTTTCATGCTTTTGTATGAGTAGTTCATTTCCCATGTATTTAGTTAAGGTTTCATGAATACATTTATGCACCAATCTGCAGTTGCACAATTTGATTAATATACAAGTAATCTTATTTAAATGGTCGTGTTACCTTGATTTGACTTCTTTTTCATCAATCACACATTCATTTTTTGTTTGATTTCTAATTACTTTCATTCCCCACTGTTATTTAATTCTCTAATCTTCTCTAGTTAATACGAGTAGTTTATTGGTCCTTGGCACCTCGTTTCCTTCCCCTAATGGTCAAAGTATTACTGTATGGATTGATAGTTGTCATTTGGAATGAATTAATAGATTTTTAAGGCATCTGTGTTTGAAATAGGTTGTTGAGTGTTGTGGATAAGTTTTGGACAGGAGTGGATTGATTTAAAGGGTCTTTTGTGTTGTGTCGTGTTTAGTTTTGGTTGTGATTCATTAAATAGATACTACGTTCCATTGGTGATCGACTAGTATGATTCCAATGAAGATTATATTCTGATTTGATTAGATTGGTGCAAGAGTGTGTTTAGAAGGCTTGGGAATCAAAACTCCATAGCATTTAAGGTTGTTACGAAAAGCAAAAACTATCCATGCAAGAACTATTGTTGTTTCATGCTTTTGTATGAGTAGTTCATTTCCCATGTATTTAGTTAAGGTTTCATGAATACATTGATGCACCAATCTGCAGTTGCACAATTTTTATTAAAATACAAGTAAATCTTATTTAAATGGTCGTGTTACCTTGATTTGACTTCTTTTTCATTAATCACACATTCATTTTTTGTTTGATTTCTAATTACTTTCATTCCCCACTGTTATTTAATTCTCTAATCTTCTCTAGTTTATACATGCACCAATCTGCAGTTGCATTTTTATTAAATACAAGTAATCTTATTTAAATGGTCGTGTTACCTTGATTTGACTTCTTTTTCATTAATCACACATTCATTTTTTGTTTGATTTCTAATTACTTTCATTCCCCACTGTTATTTAATTCTCTAATCTTCTCTAGTTAATACGAGTAGGTCAAAGTATTATTGTATGGATTGATAGTTGTCATTTGGAATGATTTCATAGATTTTTAAGGCATCTGTGTTTGAAATAGGTTGTTGAGTGTTGTGGATAAGTTTTGGACAGGAGTGGATTGATTTAAAGGGTCTTTTGTGTTGTGTCGTGTTTAGTTTTGGTTGTGATTCATTAAATAGATACTACGTTCGATTGGTGATCGACTAGTATGATTCCAATTAAGATTATATTCTGATTTGATTAGATTGGTGCAAGAGTGTGTTTAGAAGGCTTGGGAATCAAAACTCCATAGCATTTAAGGTTGTTACGAAAAGCAAAAACTATCCATGCAAGAACTATTGTTGTTTCATGCTTTTGTATGAGTAGTTCATTTTCCATGTATTTAGTTAAGGTTTCATGAATACATTGATACACCAATCTGCAGTTGCACAATTTTGATTAAAAGTACAAGTAAATCTTATTTAAATGATCTTTTTACCTTGATTTGACTTCTTTTTCATCAATCACACATTCATTTTTTGTTTGATTTCTGATTACTTTCAATCCCCATTATTATTTAATTCTCTATTCTTCTCTAGTTAATACGAGTAGTTTATTGGTCCTTTGCACCTCGTTTCCTTCCCCAAATGGTAAAAATATTATTGTATGGATTGATAGTTGTCTTTTGGAATGATTTAATAGATTTTTAAGGCATCTATGTTTGAAATAGGTTGTTTAATGTTGTGGATAAGTTTTGAACAGGAGTGGATTGATTTAAAGGGTCTTTTGTGTTATGTCGTGTTTAGTTTTGGTTGTGATTCATTAAATAGATACTACGTTCCATTGGTGATCGACTAGTATGATTCCAATGAAGATTATATTCTGATTTGATTAGATTGGTGCAAGAGTGTGTTTAGAAGGCTTGGGAATCAAAACTCCATAGCATTTAAGGAAAAGCAAAAACTATCCATGCAAGAACTATTGTTGTTTCATGCTTTTGTATGAGTAGTTCATTTCCCATGTATTTAGTTAAGGTTTCATGAATACATTGATGCACCAATCTGCAGTTGCACAATTTTGATTAATATACAAGTATATCTTATTTAAATGGTCGTGTTACCTTGATTTGACTTCTTTTTCATCAATCACACATTCATTTTTTGTTTGATTTCTAATTACTTTCATTCCCCACTGTTATTTAATTCTCTAATCTTCTCTAGTAATACGAGTAGTTTATTGGTCCTTGGCACCTCGTTTCCTTCCCCTAATGGTCAAAGTATTACTGTATGGATTGATAGTTGTCATTTGGAATGAATTAATAGATTTTTAAGGCATCTGTCTTTGAAATAGGTTGTTGAGTGTTGTGGATAAGTTTTGGACAGGAGTGGATTGATTTAAAGGGTCTTTTGTGTTGTGTCGTGTTTAGTTTTGGTTGTGATTCATTAAATAGATACTACGTTCCATTGGTGATCGACTAGTATGATTCCAATGAAGATTATATTCTGATTTGATTAGATTGGTGCAAGAGTGTGTTTAGAAGGCTTGGGAATCAAAACTCCATAGCATTTAAGGTTGTTACGAAAAGCAAAAACTATCCATGCAAGAACTATTGTTGTTTCATGCTTTTGTATGAGTAGTTCATTTCCCATGTATTTAGTTAAGGTTTCATGAATACATTGATACACCAATCTGCAGTTGCACAATTTTGATTAAAGTACAAGTAAATCTTATTTAAATGATCGTTTTACCTTGATTTGACTTCTTTTTCATCAATCACACATTCATTTTTTGTTTGATTTCTGATTACTTTCAATCCCCATTATTATTTAATTCTCTATTCTTCTCTAGTTAATACGAGTAGTTTATTGGTCCTTTGCACCTCGTTTCCTTCCCCAAATGGTCAAAATTATTGTATGGATTGATAGTTGTCATTTGGAATGATTTAATAGATTTTTAAGGCATCTGTGTTTGAAATAGGTTGTTGAATGTTGTGGATAAGTTTTGAACAGGAGTGGATTGATTTAAAGGGTCTTTTGTGTTATGTCGTGTTTAGTTTTGGTTGTGATTCATTAAATAGATACTAAGTTCCATTGGTGATCGACTAGTATGATTCCAATGAAGATTATATTCTGATTTGATTAGATTGGTGCAAGAGTGTGTTTAGAAGGCTTGGGAATCAAAACTCCATAGCATTTAAGGTTGTTACGAAAAGCAAAAACTATCCATGCAAGAACTATTGTTGTTTCATGCTTTTGTATGAGTAGTTCATTTCCCATGTATTTAGTTAATGTTTCATGAATACATTGATACACCAATCTGCAGTTGCACAATTTTGATTAAAAGTACAAGTAAATCTTATTTAAATGATCGTTTTACCTTGATTTGACTTCTTTTCCATCAATCACACATTCATTTTTTGTTTGATTTATGATTACTTTCAATCCCCATTATTATTTAATTCTCTATTCTTCTCTAGTTAATACGAGTAGTTTATTGGTCCTTTGCACCTCGTTTCCTTCGCCAAATGGTAAAAATATTATTGTATGGATTGATAGTTGTCATTTGGAATGAATTAATAGATTTTTAAGGCATCTGTGTTTGAAATAGGTTGTTGAGTGTTGTGGATAAGTTTTGGACAGGAATGGATTGATTTAAAGGGTCTTTTGTGTTGTGTCGTGTTTAGTTTTGGTTGTGATTCATTAAATAGATACTACGTTCCATTGGTGATCGACTAGTATGATTCCAATGAAGATTATATTCTGATTTGATTAGATTGGTGCAAGAGTGTGTTTAGAAGGCTTGGGAATCAAAACTCCATAGCATTTAAGGTTGTTACGAAAAGCAAAAACTATCCATGCAAGAACTATTGTTGTTTCATGCTTTTGTATGAGTAGTTCATTTCCCATGTATTTAGTTAAGGTTTCATGAATACATTTATGCACCAATCTGCAGTTGCACAATTTTGATTAATATACAAGTATATCTTATTTAAATGGTCGTGTTACCTTAATTTGACTTCTTTTTCATCAATCACACATTCATTTTTTGTTTGATTTCTAATTACTTTCATTCCCCACTGTTATTTAATTCTCTAATCTTCTCTAGTAATACGAGTAGTTTATTGGTCCTTGGCATCTCGTTTCCTTCCCCTAATGGTCAAAGTATTACTGTATGGATTGATAGTTGTCATTTGGAATGATTTAATAGATTTTTAAGGCATCTATGTTTGAAATAGGTTGTTTAATGTTGTGGATAAGTTTTGAACAGGAGTGGATTGATTTAAAGGGTCTTTTGTGTTATGTCGTGTTTAGTTTTGGTTGTGATTCATTAAATAGATACTACGTTCCATTGGTGATCGACTAGTATGATTCCAATGAAGATTATATTCTGATTTGATTAGATTGGTGCAAGAGTGTGTTTAGAAGGCTTGGGAATCAAAACTCCATAGCATTTAAGGTTACGAAAAGCAAAAACTATCCATGCAAGAACTATTGTTGTTTCATGCTTTTGTATGAGTAGTTCATTTCCCATGTATTTAGTTAAGGTTTCATGAATACATTGATGCACCAATCTGCAGTTGCACAATTTTGATTAATATACAAGTATATCTTATTTAAATGGTCGTTTACCTTGATTTGACTTCTTTTCATCAATCACACATTCATTTTTTGTTTGATTTCTAATTACTTTCATTCCCCACTGTTATTTAATTCTCTAATCTTCTCTAGTAATACGAGTAGTTTATTGGTCCTTGGCACCTCGTTTCCTTCCCCTAATGGTCAAAGTATTACTGTATGGATTGATAGTTGTCATTTGGAATGATTAATAGATTTTTAAGGCATCTGTGTTTGAAATAGGTTGTTGAGTGTTGTGGATAAGTTTTGGACAGGAGTGGATTGATTTAAAGGGTCTTTTGTGTTGTGTCGTGTTTAGTTTTGGTTGTGATTCATTAAATAGATACTACGTTCCATTGGTGATCGACTAGTATGATTCCAATGAAGATTATATTCTGATTTGATTAGATTGGTGCAAGAGTGTGTTTAGAAGGCTTGGGAATCAAAACTCCATAGCATTTAAGGTTGTTACGAAAAGCAAAAACTATCCATGCAAGAACTATTGTTGTTTCATGCTTTTGTATGAGTAGTTCATTTCCCATGTATTTAGTTAAGGTTTCATGAATACATTGATACACCAATCTGCAGTTGCACAATTTTGATTAAAAGTACAAGTAAATCTTATTTAAATGATCGTTTTACCTTGATTTGACTTCTTTTTCATCAATCACACATTCATTTTTTGTTTGATTTCTGATTACTTTCAATCCCCATTATTATTTAATTCTCTATTCTTCTCTAGTTAATACGAGTAGTTTATTGGTCCTTTGCACCTCGTTTCCTTCCCCAATGGTCAAAATATTATTGTATGGATTGATAGTTGTCATTTGGAATGATTTAATAGATTTTTAAAGCATCTATGTTTGAAATAGGTTGTTGAATGTTGTGGATAAGTTTTGAACAGGAGTGGATTGATTTAAAGGGTCTTTTGTGTTATGTCGTGTTTAGTTTTGGTTGTGATTCATTAAATAGATACTACGTTCCATTGGTGATCGACTAGTATGATTCCAATGAATATTATATTCTGATTTGATTAGATTGGTGCAAGAGTGTGTTTAGAAGGCTTGGGAATCAAAACTCCATAGCATTTAAGGTTGTTACGAAAAGCAAAAACTATCCATGCAAGAACTATTGTTGTTTCATGCTTTTGTATGAGTAGTTCATTTCCCATGTATTTAGTTAAGGTTTCATGAATACATTGATGCACCAATCTGCAGTTGCACAATTTTGATTAAAATACAAGTAAATCTTATTTAAATGGTCGTGTTACCTTGATTTGACTTCTTTTTCATCAATCACACATTCATTTTTGTTTGATTTCTAATTACTTTCATTCCCCACTGTTATTTAATTCTCTATTCTTCTCTAGTTAATACGAGTAGTTTATTGGTCCTTGGCACCTCGTTTCCTTCCCCTAATGGTCAAAGTATTACTGTATGGATTGATAGTTGTCATTTGGAATGATTAATAGATTTTTAAGGCATCTGTGTTTGAAATAGGTTGTTGAGTGTTGTGGATAAGTTTTGGACAGGAGTGGATTGATTTAAAGGGTCTTTTGTGTTGTGTCGTGTTTAGTTTTGGTTGTGATTCATTAAATAGATACTACGTTCCATTGGTGATCGACTAGTATGATTCCAATGAAGATTATATTCTGATTTGATTAGATTGGTGCAAGAGTGTGTTTAGAAGGCTTGGGAATCAAAACTCCATAGCATTTAAGGTTGTTACGAAAAGCAAAAACTATCCATGCAAGAACTATTGTTGTTTCATGCTTTTGTATGAGTAGTTCATTTCCCATGTATTTAGTTAAGGTTTCATGAATACATTGATGCACCAATCTGCAGTTGCACAATTTTGATTAAAACAAGTAATCTTATTTAAATGGTCGTGTTACCTTGATTTGACTTCTTTTTCATCAATCACACATTCATTTTTTGTTTGATTTCTAATTACTTTCATTCCCCACTGTTATTTAATTCTCTAATCTTCTCTAGTTAATACGAGTAGTTTATTGGTCCTTGGCACCTCGTTTCCTTCCCCTAATGGTCAAAGTATTACTGTATGGATTGATAGTTGTCATTTGGAATGAATTAATAGATTTTTAAGGCATCTGTGTTTGAAATAGGTTGTTGAGTGTTGTGGATAAGTTTTGGACAGGAGTGGATTGATTTAAAGGGTCTTTTGTGTTGTGTCGTGTTTAGTTTTGGTTGTGATTCATTAAATAGATACTACGTTCCATTGGTGATCGACTAGTATGATTCCAATGAAGATTATATTCTGATTTGATTAGATTGGTGCAAGAGTGTGTTTAGAAGGCTTGGGAATCAAAACTCCATAGCATTTAAGGTTGTTACGAAAAGCAAAAACTATCCATGCAAGAACTATTGTTGTTTCATGCTTTTGTATGAGTAGTTCATTTCCCATGTATTTAGTTAAGGTTTCATGAATACATTGATGCACCAATCTGCAGTTGCACAATTTTGATTAATATACAAGTATATCTTATTTAAATGGTCGTGTTACCTTGATTTGACTTCTTTTTCATCAATCACACATTCATTTTTTGTTTGATTTCTAATTACTTTCATTCCCCACTGTTATTTAATTCTCTAATCTTCTCTAGTAATACGAGTAGTTTATTGGTCCTTGGCACCTCGTTTCCTTCCCCTAATGGTCAAAGTATTACTGTATGGATTGATAGTTGTCATTTGGAATGAATTAATAGATTTTTAAGGCATCTGTGTTTGAAATAGGTTGTTGAGTGTTGTGGATAAGTTTTGGACAGGAGTGGATTGATTTAAAGGGTCTTTTGTGTTGTGTCGTGTTTAGTTTTGGTTGTGATTCATTAAATAGATACTACGTTCCATTGGTGATCGACTAGTATGATTCCAATGAAGATTATATTCTGATTTGATTAGATTGGTGCAAGAGTGTGTTTAGAAGGCTTGGGAATCAAAACTCCATAGCATTTAAGGTTGTTACGAAAAGCAAAAACTATCCATGCAAGAACTATTGTTGTTTCATGCTTTTGTATGAGTAGTTCATTTTCCATGTATTTAGTTAAGGTTTCATGAATACATTGATACACCAATCTGCAGTTGCACAATTTTGATTAAAATACAAGTAAATCTTATTTAAATGATCGTTTTACCTTGATTTGACTTCTTTTTCATCAATCACACATTCATTTTTTGTTTGATTTCTATTACTTTCATTCCCCATTATTATTTAATTCTCTATTCTTCTCTAGTTAATACGAGTAGTTTATTGGTCCTTTGCACCTCGTTTCCTTCCCCAAATGGTAAAAATATTATTGTATGGATTGATAGTTGTCTTTTGGAATGATTTAATAGATTTGTAAGGCATCTATGTTTGAAATAGGTTGTTTAAAGTTGTGGATAAGTTTTGAACAGGAGTGGATTGATTTAAAGGGTCTTTTGTGTTGTGTCGTGTTTAGTTTTGGTTGTGATTCATTAAATAGATACTACGTTCCATTGGGGATCCACTAGTATGATTCCAATGAAGATTATATTCTGATTTGATTAGATTGGTGCAAGAGTGTGTTTAGAAGGCTTGGGAATCAAAACTCCATAGCATTTAAGGTTGTTACGAAAAGCAAAAACTATCCATGCAAGAACTATTGTTGTTTCATGCTTTTGTATGAGTAGTTCATTTCCCATGTATTTAGTTAAGGTTTCATGAATACATTGATGCACCAATCTGCAGTTGCACAATTTTGATTAATATACAAGTATATCTTATTTAAATGGTCGTGTTACCTTGATTTGACTTCTTTTTCATCAATCACACATTCATTTTTTGTTTGATTTCTAATTACTTTCATTCCCCACTGTTATTTAATTCTCTAATCTTCTCTAGTAATACGAGTAGTTTATTGGTCCTTGGCACCTCGTTTCCTTCCCCTAATGGTCAAAGTATTACTGTATGGATTGATAGTTGTCATTTGGAATGATTTCATAGATTTTTAAGGCATCTGTGTTTGAAATAGGTTGTTGAGTGTTGTGGATAAGTTTTGGAACAGGAGTGGATTGATTTAAAGGGTCTTTTGTGTTGTGTCGTGTTTAGTTTTGGTTGTGATTCATTAAATAGATACTACGTTCCATTGGTGATCGACTAGTATGATTCCAATGAAGATTATATTCTGATTTGATTAGATTGGTGCAAGAGTGTGTTTAGAAGGCTTGGGAATCAAAACTCCATAGCATTTAAGGTTGTTACGAAAAGCAAAAACTATCCATGCAAGAACTATTGTTGTTTCATGCTTTTGTATGAGTAGTTCATTTCCCATGTATTTAGTTAAGGTTTCATGAATACATTGTTGCACCAATCTGCAGTTGCACAATTTTGATTAAAATACAAGTAAATCTTATTTAAATGGTCGTGTTACCTTGATTTGACTTCTTTTTCATTAATCACACATTCATTTTTTGTTTGATTTCTAATTACTTTCATTCCCCACTGTTATTTAATTCTCTAATATTCTCTAGTTAATACGAGTAGTTTATTGGTCCTTGGCACCTCGTTTCCTTCCCCTAATGGTCAAAGTATTACTGTATGGATTGATAGTTGTCATTTGGAATGATTTAATAGATTTTTATGGCATCTGTCTTTGAAATAGGTTGCTGAGTGTTGTGGATAAGTTTTGGACAGGAATGGATTGATTTAAAGGGTCTTTTGTGTTGTGTCGTGTTTAGTTTTGGTTGTGATTCATTAAATAGATACTACGTTCCATTGGTGATCGACTAGTATGATTCCAATGAAGATTATATTCTGATTTGATTAGATTGGTGCAAGAGTGTGTTTAGAAGGCTTGGGAATCAAAACTCCATAGCATTTAAGGTTGTTACGAAAAGCAAAAACTATCCATGCAAGAACTATTGTTGTTTCATGCTTTTGTATGAGTAGTTCATTTCCCATGTATTTAGTTAAGGTTTCATGAATACATTGATACACCAATCTGCAGTTGCACAATTTTGATTAAATACAAGTAAATCTTATTTAAATGGTTTTTACCTTGATTTGACTTCTTTTTCATCAATCACACATTCATTTTTTGTTTGATTTCTGATTACTTTCATTCCCCATTATTATTTAATTCTCTATTCTTCTCTAGTTAATACGAGTAGTTTATTGGTCCTTTGCACCTCGTTTCCTTCCCAAATGGTCAAATATTATTGTATGGATTGATAGTTGTCATTTGGAATGATTTAATAGATTTTTAAGGCATCTATGTTTGAAATAGGTTGTTGAGTGTTGTGGATAAGTTTTGAACAGGAGTGGATTGATTTAAAGGGTCTTTTGTGTTGTGTCGTGTTTAGTTTTGGTTGTGATTCATTAAATAGATACTACGTTCCATTGGTGATCGACTAGTATGATTCCAATGAATATTATATTCTGATTTGATTAGATTGGTGCAAGAGTGTGTTTAGAAGGCTTGGGAATCAAAACTCCATAGCATTTAAGGTTGTTACGAAAAGCAAAAACTATCCATGCAAGAACTATTGTTGTTTCATGCTTTTGTATGAGTAGTTCATTTCCCATGTATTTAGTTAAGGTTTCATGAATACATTGATGCACCAATCTGCAGTTGCACAATTTTGATTAATAAACAAGTATCTCTTTTTAAATGGTCGTGTTACCTTGATTTGACTTCTTTTTCATCAATCACACATTCATTTTTTGTTTGATTTCTAATTACTTTCATTCCCCACTGTTATTTAATTCTCTATTCTTCTCTAGTTAATACGAGTAGTTTATTGGTCCTTGGCACCTCGTTTCCTTCCCCTAATGGTCAAAGTATTACTGTATGGATTGATAGTTGTCATTTGGAATGATTAATAGATTTTTAAGGCATCTGTTTTGAAATAGGTTGTTGAGTGTTGTGGATAAGTTTTGGACAGGAGTGGATTGATTTAAAGGGTCTTTTGTGTTGTGTCGTGTTTAGTTTTGGTTGTGATTCATTAAATAGATACTACGTTCCATTGGTGATCGACTAGTATGATTCCAATGAAGATTATATTCTGATTTGATTAGATTGGTGCAAGAGTGTGTTTAGAAGGCTTGGGAATCAAAACTCCATAGCATTTAAGGTTGTTACGAAAAGCAAAAACTATCCATGCAAGAACTATTGTTGTTTCATGCTTTTGTATGAGTAGTTCATTTCCCATGTATTTAGTTAAGGTTTCATGAATACATTGATGCACCAATCTGCAGTTGCACAATTTGATTAATATACAAGTATATCTTATTTAAATGGTCGTGTTACCTTGATTTGACTTCTTTTTCATCAATCACACATTCATTTTTGTTTGATTTCTAATTACTTTCATTCCCCACTGTTATTTAATTCTCTAATCTTCTCTAGTAATACGAGTAGTTTATTGGTCCTTGGCACCTCGTTTCCTTCCCCTAATGGTCAAAGTATTACTGTATGGATTGATAGTTGTCATTTGGAATGAATTAATAGATTTTTAAGGCATCTGTGTTTGAAATAGGTTGTTGAGTGTTGTGGATAAGTTTTGGACAGGAGTGGATTGATTTAAAGGGTCTTTTGTGTTGTGTCGTGTTTAGTTTTGGTTGTGATTCATTAAATAGATACTACGTTCCATTGGTGATCGACTAGTATGATTCCAATGAAGATTATATTCTGATTTGATTAGATTGGTGCAAGAGTGTGTTTAGAAGGCTTGGGAATCAAAACTCCATAGCATTTAAGGTTGTTACGAAAAGCAAAAACTATCCATGCAAGAACTATTGTTGTTTCATGCTTTTGTATGAGTAGTTCATTTCCCATGTATTTAGTTAAGGTTTCATGAATACATTGATGCACCAATCTGCAGTTGCACAATTTTGATTAAATACAAGTAAATCTTATTTAAATGGTCGTGTTACCTTGATTTGACTTCTTTTTCATCAATCACACATTCATTTTTTTTTGATTTCTAATTACTTTCATTCCCCATGTTATTTAATTCTCTAATCTTCTCTAGTTAATACGAGTAGTTTATTGGTCCTTGCACCTCGTTTCCTTCCCCTAATGGTCAAAGTATTATTGTATGGATTGATAGTTGTCATTTGGAATGATTTAATAGATTTTTAAGGCATCTGTGTTTGAAATAGGTTGTTGAGTGTTGTGGATAAGTTTTGGACAGGAGTGGATTGATTTAAAGGGTCTTTTGTGTTGTGTCGTGTTTAGTTTTGGTTGTGATTCATTAAATAGATACTACGTTCCATTGGTGATCGACTAGTATGATTCCAATGAAGATTATATTCTGATTTGATTAGATTGGTGCAAGAGTGTGTTTAGAAGGCTTGGGAATCAAAACTCCATAGCATTTAAGGTTGTTACGAAAAGCAAAAACTATCCATGCAAGAACTATTGTTGTTTCATGCTTTTGTATGAGTAGTTCATTTCCATGTATTTAGTTAAGTTTCATGAATACATTGATGCACCAATCTGCAGTTGCACAATTTTGATTAAATACAAGTAAATCTTATTTAAATGGTCGTTTACCTTGATTTGACTTCTTTTTCATCAATCACACATTCATTTTTTGTTTGATTTCTAATTACTTTCATTCCCCATTATTATTTAATTCTCTATTCTTCTCTAGTTAATACGAGTAGTTTATTGGTCCTTTGCACCTCGTTTCCTTCCCCAATGGTCAAATATTATTGTATGGATTGATAGTTGTCATTTGGAATGATTTAATAGATTTTTAAGGCATCTTGTTTGAAATAGGTTGTTGAGTGTTGTGGATAAGTTTTTGACAGGAGTGGATTGATTTAAAGGGTCTTTTGTGTTTGTCGTGTTTAGTTTTGGTTGTGATTCATTAAATAGATACTACGTTCCATTGGTGATCGACTAGTATGATTCCAATGAAGATTATATTCTGATTTGATTAGATTGGTGCAAGAGTGTGTTTAGAAGGCTTGGGAATCAAAACTCCATAGCATTTAAGGTTGTTACGAAAAGCAAAAACTATCCATGCAAGAACTATTGTTGTTTCATGCTTTTGTATGAGTAGTTCATTTCCCATGTATTTAGTTAAGGTTTCATGAATACATTGATGCACCAATCTGCAGTTGCACAATTTTGATTAAAAACAAGTAAATCTTATTTAAATGGTCGTGTTACCTTGATTTGACTTCTTTTTCATCAATCACACATTCATTTTTTGTTTGATTTCTAATTACTTTCATTCCCCACTGTTATTTAATTCTCTATTCTTCTCTAGTTAATACGAGTAGTTTATTGGTCCTTGGCACCTCGTTTCCTTCCCCTAATGGTCAAAGTATTATTGTATGGATTGATAGTTGTCATTTGGAATGATTAATAGATTTTTAAGGCATCTGTGTTTGAAATAGGTTGTTGAGTGTTGTGGATAAGTTTTGGACAGGAGTGGATTGATTTAAAGGGTCTTTTGTGTTGTGTCGTGTTTAGTTTTGGTTGTGATTCATTAAATAGATACTACGTTCCATTGGTGATCGACTAGTATGATTCCAATGAAGATTATATTCTGATTTGATTAGATTGGTGCAAGAGTGTGTTTAGAAGGCTTGGGAATCAAAACTCCATAGCATTTAAGGTTGTTACGAAAAGCAAAAACTATCCATGCAAGAACTATTGTTGTTTCATGCTTTTGTATGAGTAGTTCATTTCCCATGTATTTAGTTAAGGTTTCATGAATACATTGATACACCAATCTGCAGTTGCACAATTTTGATTAAAATACAAGTATATCTTATTTAAATGGTCTGTTACCTTGATTTGACTTCTTTTTCATCAATCACACATTCATTTTTGTTTGATTTCTATTACTTTCATCCCCCCCACTGTTATTTATTCTCTATCTTCTCTAGTTAATACGAGTAGTTTATTGGTCCTTGGCACCTCGTTTCCTTCCCCTAATGGTCAAGTATTATTGTATGGATTGATAGTTGTCATTTGGAATGATTAATAGATTTTTAAGGCATCTGTGTTTGAAATAGGTTGTTGAGTGTTGTGGATAAGTTTTGGACAGGAGTGGATTGATTTAAAGGGTCTTTTGTGTTGTGTCGTGTTTAGTTTTGGTTGTGATTCATTAAATAGATACTACGTTCCATTGGTGATCGACTAGTATGATTCCAATGAAGATTATATTCTGATTTGATTAGATTGGTGCAAGAGTGTGTTTAGAAGGCTTGGGAATCAAAACTCCATAGCATTTAAGGTTGTTACGAAAAGCAAAAACTATCCATGCAAGAACTATTGTTTTTTCATGCTTTTGTATGAGTAGTTCATTTCCCATGTATTTAGTTAAGGTTTCATGAATACATTGATACACCAATCTGCAGTTGCACAATTTTGATTAAAAGTACATATCTTATTTAAATGGTCGTTTTACCTTGATTTGATTTCTTCTTTTCATCAATCACACATTCATTTTTTGTTTGATTTCTAATTACTTTCATCCCCATGTTATTTAATTCTCTATTCTTCTCTAGTTAATACGAGTAGTTTATTGGTCCTTTGCACCTCGTTTCCTTCCCCAAATGGTCAAAATATTATGTATGGATTGATAGTTGTCATTTGGAATGATTTAATAGATTTTTAAGGCATCTATGTTTGAAATAGGTTGTTGAATGTTGTGGATAAGTTTTGAACAGGAGTGGATTGATTTAAAGGGTCTTTTGTGTTATGTCGTGTTTAGTTTGGTTGTGATTCATTAAATAGATACTACGTTCCATTGGTGATCGACTAGTATGATTCCAATGATATTATATTCTGATTTGATTAGATTGGTGCAAGAGTGTGTTTAGAAGGCTTGGGAATCAAAACTCCATAGCATTTAAGGTTGTTACGAAAAGCAAAAACTATCCATGCAAGAACTATTGTTGTTTCATGCTTTTGTATGAGTAGTTCATTTCCCATGTATTTAGTTAAGGTTTCATGAATACATTGATGCACCAATCTGCAGTTGCACAATTTTGATTAATATACAAGTATATCTTATTTAAATGGTCGTGTTACCTTGATTTGACTTCTTTTTCATCAATCACACATTCATTTTTTGTTTGATTTCTAATTACTTTCATTCCCACTGTTATTTAATTCTCTATCTTCTCTAGTAATACGAGTAGTTTATTGGTCCTTGGCACCTCGTTTCCTTCCCCTAATGGTCAAAGTATTATTGTATGGATTGATAGTTGTCATTTGGAATGATTAATAGATTTTAAAGGCATCTGTGTTTGAAATAGGTTGTTGAGTGTTGTGGATAAGTTTTGGACAGGAGTGGATTGATTTAAAGGGTCTTTTGTGTTGTGTCGTGTTTAGTTTTGGTTGTGATTCATTAAATAGATACTACGTTCCATTGGTGATCGACTAGTACGATTCCAATGAAGATTATATTCTGATTTGATTAGATTGGTGCAAGAGTGTGTTTAGAAGGCTTGGGAATCAAAACTCCATAGCATTTAAGGTTGTTACGAAAAGCAAAAACTATCCATGCAAGAACTATTGTTGTTTCATGCTTTTGTATGAGTAGTTCATTTCCCATGTATTTAGTTAAGGTTTCATGAATACATTGATACACCAATCTGCAGTTGCACAATTTTGATTAAAATACAAGTAAATCTTATTTAAATGATCGTTTTACCTTGATTTGACTTCTTTTTCATCAATCACACATTCATTTTTTGTTTGATTTCTGATTACTTTCAATCCCCATTATTATTTAATTCTCTATTCTTCTCTAGTTAATACGAGTAGTTTATTGGTCCTTGCACCTCGTTTCCTTCCCCAAATGGTCAAATATTATTGTATGGATTGATAGTTGTCATTTGGAATGATTAATAGATTTTTAAGGCATCTATGTTTGAAATAGGTTGTTGAATGTTGTGGATAAGTTTTGAACAGGAGTGGATTGATTTAAAGGGTCTTTTGTGTTATGTCGTGTTTAGTTTTGGTTGTGATTCATTAATAGATACTACGTTCCATTGGTGATCGACTAGTATGATTCCAATGAAGATTATATTCTGATTTGATTAGATTGGTGCAAGAGTGTGTTTAGAAGGCTTGGGAATCAAAACTCCATAGCATTTAAGGTTGTTACGAAAAGCAAAAACTATCCATGCAAGAACTATTGTTGTTTCATGCTTTTGTATGAGTAGTTCATTTCCCATGTATTTAGTTAAGGTTTCATGAATACATTGATGCACCAATCTGCAGTTGCACAATTTTGATTAATATACAAGTATATCTTATTTAAATGGTCGTGTTACCTTGATTTGACTTCTTTTTCATCAATCACACATTCATTTTTGTTTGATTTCTAATTACTTTCATTCCCCACTGTTATTTAATTCTCTATTCTTCTCTAGTTAATACGAGTAGTTTATTGGTCCTTGGCACCTCGTTTCCTTCCCCTAATGGTCAAAGTATTACTGTATGGATTGATAGTTGTCATTTGAATGAATTAATAGATTTTTAAGGCATCTGTGTTTGAAATAGGTTGTTGAGTGTTGTGGATAAGTTTTGGACAGGAGTGGATTGATTTAAAGGGTCTTTTGTGTTGTGTCGTGTTTAGTTTTGGTTGTGATTCATTAAATAGATACTACGTTCCATTGGTGATCGACTAGTATGATTCCAATGAAGATTATATTCTGATTTGATTAGATTGGTGCAAGAGTGTGTTTAGAAGGCTTGGGAATCAAAACTCCATAGCATTTAGGTTGTTACAAAGCAAAACTATCCATGCAAGAACTATTGTTGTTTCATGCTTTTGTATGAGTAGTTCATTTTCCATGTATTTAGTTAAGGTTTCATGAATACATTGATACACCAATCTGCAGTTGCACAATTTTGATTAAAAGTACAAGTAATCTTATTTAAATGATCTTTTTACCTTGATTTGACTTCTTTTCATCAATCACACATTCATTTTTTGTTTGATTTCTAATTACTTTCATTCCCCATTATTATTTAATTCTCTATTCTTCTCTAGTTAATACGAGTAGTTTATTGGTCCTTGCACCTCGTTTCCTTCCCCAAATGGTAAATATTATTGTATGGATTGATAGTTGTCATTTGGAATGATTTAATAGATTTTTAAGGCATCTATGTTTGAAATAGGTTGTTGAATGTTGTGGATAAGTTTTGACAGGAGTGGATTGATTTAAAGGGTCTTTTGTGTTATGTCGTGTTTAGTTTTGGTTGTGATTCATTAAATAGATACTACGTTCCATTGGTGATCGACTAGTATGATTCCAATGAAGATTATATTCTGATTTGATTAGATTGGTGCAAGAGTGTGTTTAGAAGGCTTGGGAATCAAAACTCCATAGCATTTAAGGTTGTTACGAAAAGCAAAAACTATCCATGCAAGAACTATTGTTGTTTCATGCTTTTGTATGAGTAGTTCATTTCCCATGTTTTAGTTAAGGTTTCATGAATACATTTATGCACCAATCTGCAGTTGCACAATTTTGATTAAAATACAAGTATATCTTATTTAAATGGTCGTGTTACCTTGATTTGACTTCTTTTTCATCAATCACACATTCATTTTTTGTTTGATTTCTAATTACTTTCATTCCCACTGTTATTTAATTCTCTAATCTTCTCTAGTTAATACGAGTAGTTTATTGCCTTGGCACCTCGTTTCCTTCCCCTAATGGTCAAATATTACTGTATGGATTGATAGTTGTCATTTGGAATGAATTAATAGATTTTTAAGGCATCTGTGTTTGAAATAGGTTGTTGAGTGTTGTGGATAAGTTTTGGACAGGAGTGGATTGATTTAAAGGGTCTTTTGTGTTGTGTCGTGTTTAGTTTTGGTTGTGATTCATTAAATAGATACTACGTTCCATTGGTGATCGACTAGTATGATTCCAATTAGATTATATTCTGATTTGATTAGATTGTGCAAGAGTGTGTTTAGAAGGCTTGGGAATCAAAACTCCATAGCATTTAAGGTTGTTACGAAAAGCAAAAACTATCCATGCAAGAACTATTGTTGTTTCATGCTTTTGTATGAGTAGTTCATTTCCATGTATTTAGTTAAGGTTTCATAAATACACCAATCTGCAGTTGCACAATTTTGATTAAAAGTACAAGTAAATCTTATTTTAAATGGTCTTTTTACCTTGATTTGACTTCTTTTCATCAATCACATTCATTTTTTGTTTGATTTCTGATTACTTTCAATCCCCATTATTATTTATTCTCTATCTATTCTTCTCTAGTTATACGAGTAGTTTATTGGTCCTTTGCACTCGTTCCTTCCCCAAATGGTAAAATATTATGTATGGATTGATAGTTGTCATTTGGAATGATTTAATAGATTTTTAAGGCATCTGTGTTTGAAATAGGTTGTTGAGTGTTGTGGATAAGTTTTGAACAGGAGTGGATTGATTTAAAGGGTCTTTTGTGTTGTGTCGTGTTTAGTTTTGGTTGTGATTCATTAATAGATACTACGTTCCATTGTGATCGACTAGTATGATTCCAATGAAGATTATATTCTGATTTGATTAGATTGGTGCAGAGTGTGTTTAGAAGGCTTGGGAATCAAAACTCCATAGCATTTAAGGTTGTTACGAAAAGCAAAAACTATCCATGCAAGAACTATTGTTGTTTCATGCTTTTGTATGAGTAGTTCATTTCCCATGTATTTAGTTAAGGTTTCATGAATACATTGATGCACCAATCTGCAGTTGCACAATTTTGATTAATAACAAGTATATCTTATTTAAATGGTCGTGTTACCTTGATTTGACTTCTTTTTCATCAATCACACATTCTTTTTTGTTTGATTTCTAATTACTTTCATTCCCCACTGTTATTTAATTCTCTAATCTTCTCTAGTAATACGAGTAGTTTATTGGTCCTTGGCACCTCGTTCCTTCCCCTAATGGTCAAAGTACTGTTATTGTATGGATTGATAGTTGTCATTTGGATGAATTAATAGATTTTTAAGGCATCTGTGTTTGAAATAGGTTTTGAGTGTTGTGGATAAGTTT
>JACCIY010001357.1:0-64014 GCA_025506505.1 Flaveria sonorensis
TTTTCCAACTAATATGGCCAAGATATCCATGAGATTAAACAATACTTAAGTCAATCAACACATATACTATTAAAGAACATTCACAACATTGTTACTGTCCTCAATATATCATCACCATAAATAACATTACAATCACTAATTAGCTAGGAATTCATCTAATCTAAGTGAACCAAAGAGTCTAGCTCATACTAGATACAAAAACATCCAAAAAACTTAAATAATCAAAAAGATATATGTTTAGATGTACAGATTATCAAACCAAATCAATCGAAGGATGTGTTGTATGATGTTAGCTTCTTCCCTTAAGTGCTTGATCTTCAATCTTGGTTCTTAATATGTGAAATGTGCCTTCAAAATGAAGCTAAATGTTTAAGAGAACTAGGGCTTTTCCTTTCAATTTTCAAGCTTGAGTGAAATGGAGAAGAAGAAAGGCTAAAAAGGGGGCCTGATGTATGTTATGGTCTTGACAGAATCAGTCATGACCATAACAGCCTCTAAAATTTCAAAATCTTCATGAATTTATGTCTTTTTGTTTTGAGATCACCAAGCAACCATCCAAAACTACATAACCCAAATTAATCATAATTAAGTATCCATAAAAATGAATTTATAACAAAAACACTTAAAATGAGGAAGATATGCATTATTAACATGTATATTTATTCACAATAAGTTTCCGATAGAGACACTTGATTTAAATCTAAAATTAGACGAGATTTCATGAAGCAATAGGAACGAGATGCATATTAGTACAACTTACCACCCTCAGACAAATGGGCAACCGAAAAGACCTATTCAAAAATTAGAAGACATGTTCGAGCATATATTATTGTTTCGGTGGGAGTTGGATGAGCACGTGCCGTTACAAGAGTTCTTTTACAAGAACAGCTACCATACTACCATCAGCATGCCACATTTAGAGGCTATAAATACGATAGAAGGTACAGAACCCCAGTGTGTTAGGGTGATATTGGGAAAATAGAGTTGGGGAGTGTAGAAATTATTGAAGCTACATAAGAGAAATTGGAAAAGATCAAGGATTTTATGAAGGCAACTAAAGATAGACAAAAGTCTTATGCTAATAAACGACAGAGGCCGATTAAGTTTCAAGTCGGTGATTGAGTGATGTTGAAGGGAATAGAAGGGATTATCCATTTTCACAAAAGAGGAAAGTTGAGTCTGAGGTACATCAGGCCTTTTATAATTTTTGCTGGAGTTGAGAAGTAGCTTATACTGGAACTTGTCACACCCTGACCGCCGGTAGAATCATCGGGCGGACGAATGTGAATTGATTTCATAGCACATTGTAGTAATTACATTGAAATAATATTAAATGTCATTTGATTGGATAATACTAGTCAAACAATACATTACAAGCAAACAAAAACTCAAATAAACATGATAATATGTCTTTAAATTTTGACTATGTCCACGCCCTAAATATGCATTTAGAAGTATACTAATCTGCATTCCTGAAATAATGTGAAAAAGTAACAAGTCAGCTAACGAATTAGCCGGTGATAAACATTGGTTTGCATACATATATAGTTTGATTAGAATGATTGAAAACAATTCAATTCACATTTCAATGTCAAGATTATAATATAATCATGTTACATAAAAGAGAAACCAACACAATCATACCTAATGATAAATGACTCATTCCGTAGACGAAGCCTATAGAATGTATGATTCCACTTTCAATTACCATGCGAATAAAGAACCAATAGATGTATCATTGTTACCACTATTACATGAGTTAATGATTATGTTCTCATCAAGTTTATCTAAATATGAACGCATAATTGCAAGTAAGAACATGGCATGCCTTGAATTAATTTTGAATAACATATCAATGAATAACAATTGATTGTATAAGTGTCACATGATTTTCCCATAAAAAACATATAAAAATAAGCAATGAATACTCACATGATAGTTATAAGCGATTGAAAGATGTAGAATGCTAGACTTGACACCAAAAATTCCTCACGATTCAACCTAAGATTTGGTGTCTTTTTGTTAGAATAACAAGGATTTAAATGCTAGACATGATTAGGGTTTCTATTTGGATTTGGGTTAATAAAATATTTATAAAATAATGTATTAATATAGGTTGATTAGATAAAATAGAATATATTTATTGATTAATTAAGATTGAAAAAATAAATTGTTAGTGAAATTAGATAATTAAATATTAATAATTGATTAAATAAGTCTGATTATTAAAGTATGAAAAACAAATAATTAATTCAAATTAATTATTAAACCTGGTCAAAAATAATTAATTATTTAAAGGATTTATAAAAAATATAGATTTAAAAATGATTTGAAATCATTTAAGTTTGATTTATAAAAATTAAAATATTAAAACTTAAAATAAATTAACAAAGTTTTTTATGACATTATATTCTTTAAAAGTTGATAGATTGTAAAACCATAACTTTTAGAATTTTCAAAAATTAATTAAAAATTATCAAATAGATTTAGTTAACAAAATAATTTGGATTTTAATTTAATAGGATAATAACCATTTCTGGAATTTAATTTATATAAAAAATAAAAAATTTTAAAATGTTTTTGAGGGTGCCGGGGTCGAACCCGGGACCTCCTCTGAGTATGGACATGGTGTTAACCGATGGGCTATAAGCCCAGATTGTTTATATCCCAAATTAAAATTTAAAATTTGTGAATATGAATCCCCAAATCATAAGAACCCTAGAAATCAATTTGATACAATTAAACATTAATTCGATGATGATTACTGAAATAAACATAGGGCTTTGATTCCCCATGTGAAATCGAGTATAATGATGAATTAAATTACCTGATTTGGTGTAGATTGGATAGAAAACAAGAACAATAACGACCGCGCTTGATGTGTATCTGGTTCAAGATGCAAATGATAATGATAATCAAATTAATCACGCGTGAAGCTTCTTGAAGAAGTTAGAGCAATAACACTCTATCAATTTTAGTTTACAAAGTCAGAAGATGGATTTCAACTGCTTGTAGGTCCGAAGGTAAGATGGTGAACGATAACAATCTGGGTGTATCGTGAGTGTAATTAGGAGCTCAGAAAGTTTCGAGGAGCCAAATTGGATATTTCACCTTATTATATAGCCTTAATTGAGACTGTTTTGACTTGCATGAGTTAATTGTCATAGTTCGGTGTTCCATTTCAAATTGAAAATGATTATGTTAGTTTCAAGTGAAATTATTTGGATGATTAACTTCTCAATGATCATGAATACATTTCTGGTCAATTAGTTAGTTTAATTCAATCGAATTCGAGTTGAAACCGATTAAGTCTAAGATGATGATTTAGGTTTTGGGTTGGCAACATGAATGCAATGGTTTCTTCGAATTTTATATGGTCCTTAGTTCAATTCCTGTCACGAGGGTTGAGAGACGGTTCAATTGAGTAGAAATTGAGATTTGTTTGGTGGATTGATGGTCACCGGAGGTTGGTTGGAGGCCGCCGGAGAAGGGGAAGTTGACTTGGGACATATTTTACACCTTTGGTCCCTCAAGTTTTGGTATTTATTATTTTAGGTCTAAACTTTTAAAATCAAGTTCTTAAAATTATTATGTTTAATAAAATCCAAATTTAACAATTAACCAAATTTTTTATTTATAAAACTTTCTAAAGTTATAAATCTAATAAAAATCTTGTAATTTAATTATTTTTTAATTTAATAACTAAAACTCATAACAAACTTTATAATTTTATTTCTAAAAAAGTTATTCCATAGTTTATAATTTTTTATAAATTACTTAAATGGTTTAATAACTAAAAACTGTATAATATAATTTATGGTTTTGATTAAATAACAGTTATACGGTTTTTGAATCATCAAAATATATATAGTGATTTGATTATGAAAATTTCCAGTGCATAAAAGAAATCAAAATGGGTTCAGGTTTGGGTTTCAGATTTCAAAATGGGTCAAATGTTACACTTTCCCCTACTTTAGAGATTTCGTTCCGAAATTTAATTACAAGGAGGCTCATGCAAAAAGGTGATGATATCTGGATCTCATTTGGTCTTTACGTTTCAAGTGAATTCTGGCCACGTTTAAACTCAATGAGTTTTTTGACTATCGGGATTTGGCTACGTTTGAGTTTGTATGATTTCATAATTCATAATTTCAAGGGTTTCTTCACAAAGTGGATAGAATCATCAATTTGATTGGACTTTTGGCTGACAAGCTTTTGCATTTCAGACGGTGCAAGACAATAGGAAGGTTTTGTCACGTATTAGTACGAGACACAAAATCAATACAAATTCGACATGATAAACATGAGAAAGGCATAAGAAAAATATAGTTTGGGCATTAACAACAATGACTTAAACTCTAAAGATACAAACTTTATTGGCATTGGTATCAATTAACACTAAAGCTTATTGGTTATTGATTGGGAATGTAACGTTCACTACATCATTAATGTTTTGAGTTTGATGGGCATTGATGTTTAAAGCACGCCCTTGAGCCATAGGAGTAGTGTTGATGAGTTGAGGGCATTGGTTGCGAAAATGGTTTGGATAGCCATATTATTAGCATGCACTACCTTGCGTAATTACAAGAGGATGTTGAATGACAGGGGCATAACAGGAGCCATAGCAACAATCTTGTACGTATTGAAAGTATGGCCAAATTGACCATAATTGGTGCGTTGACGGCACTGTGTGTGAGCAGGATGGTGATACTTGCATTTGTTGTACTACGGAAAAGGTCCAGTATATGGTTTTTTTTTTGGGCTTGATTAACAAAAACCGATGGATGCGTTGGTACGACTTGATTGACCGGAATGATAGGGGTAACCATAACGAACTTTTGAGGCTTAACCTTCCTCTTCTTATTATTAGAAGTTTCAGGCACATCTTCTTTGGTCGTTTCAGTGGAAGGCTTCTTAGTTTCCTTCTTACTTCCGTTCCTTGTCAATGTTCCAGCTTTGACATGATTGTCGGTTAACTGCGCAGCCAATAGGGTTGCAGGATTTCTACCCCAGACGGTATCTTGAATCTGCATAAGTAGACCACCGATGTATTTCTTAATGGCTCGATACAGGGGAGTAACTAAATGAGGGGGCAAGTAGACTCAGTTCATGAAATCTGTTGGTATAGGCTAGGTTTTCTCCACTTTTGTAACACTCAAAAATTTACTAAAAGGAAAAGAAAAGAAGAGTAAAAAGAAAGAAAGGTGAAATATCCCAAGTCAAGGGGTTAAAGTTGTGCAAGTGGCAAACTTGCCCATTATGGGATTTAAAAGAAGCATGGCAGCCCACACCTCTTCTTTTACAAATCTTGCTGTCGGCTGCAGAAGAAAGAAGAAGCTGCAATCGGTTTCTAGAGAGAGAGAGAGGAGGAATAGCTGATTGTAGGTGAGGTTTTCTTGTGTTTTCTGCTCGTTTTTTAGCTATGTTCAGGCTGCTGGACCGATTCTTACATGTTCTTGTGTTGGCTGCTTCTTACGATATGTTAGGTGCTAGAACTCCAGGTTGCTCTCGGGTTGGAGGAGTTTTACTCAAAAGCAGTTAGGGTGAGTTCTAGATCCCCTCTTTAAATGTTTTATGCTTATTTGGGGCTGGTATGCATATTTAACTGATGTTTTCGAAGCAAATTATGGTTTTCTATGTATGGTACGGTTGTTTATGATGATATAGTTATGTTATATGATTCTCTCGATGATCGTATAATGTTTATGATGTTCTAAGTGTTAGAATGATAGATCTAAGCCAAGTTCATGTTAAGATGATGTTTGGGACTGGAAAATTTCATAAATTGCATCACAGGTACTGGACTTGGTGTCTGATGTGGACTCTGTGAGTCCGCTGTGGACACTTGGTTATAAACAAAGTGTCCGTTATGGATGTTGGTCATCTGCTGTGGACACTTAGGCATTTTGGCTGTCGCTGTGGGACTTGGTCATCCGTTGTGGACTTTGTATGTCCGCTGTGGACACTTAGGCATTTTGGCTATCTGTTGTGGACTTGGTCACTGCTGTGGACTTTGCATGTTCGCTGTGGACACTTAGGCATTTTGGCTGTCCGCTGTGGACCTAGTCCCACTATAGACTTTGGCTGTCCGCTGTGGGAATTTGTTCAACTACATTTGTTAAGTGTTCACCCGTATTGCTACAGTTTCATCCGCATTTGCTACAGTTTCATCCGCATTTGCTACAGTTCATCCGCATTGTTCATCCACATTTCTTTAGGGACTTAGAATTATTCTGAAATTTGGAAATAGAATTTAAGTGTTAAGTACTGATGTATAAGGCAAGATTATGCTTGTTTAATGTTTCCAATATTTGATTCACTTCTTATGGCTTGCTGTTATGGATGATATTTATTCTTTCATGGTATGTGATTATTAGAAACATTGAATATTTTAAAAGTATTATTCATAACCAAGTGGACACAAAGAAATAAAAGAGGCAGTGGAACTTATGAATGTTACCCGGGCCCTTATAAACAATGGAAAGCCTTTCAAGCACAATGGAATGAGGTGCACAACCTTGTTATCGTTAGCTCAACTGATGTGTGACTGATTCAGGATGCACAACTGGGGTCTAATCCTGGGGATTGACCAAACCAATGGGATCCGTATTCATGAGCAGGCTTCGTGCCTAGTAGTAGTGGGTCAACTGTTGAATGGGTTAGCTACCAAAAATCGTTTGCCGACAGGGGTTCGGCATTGTTGCCAATCAACCATATATGCTCTTGCTTTGTGCAAACCTAGACATGAAGTGAAAGAGAAATGAAAGAAAGAAAGATAAAGAATCTCTTAATGATTGATATGTATAATGATGAAATGATCACCAAGTGAAGTTTACAAAAATATATTTTCTATATTATTAAACTAGAACTCACTCAGCAACGCTGACTTTTTTATATGAATTTTCAGTTGGCAGGTAATGTGGTTGCTGAGGGTGGCATGGAGTTGAAGCACTTGACAAGCAAAGACTAGCATCCATCTCATACAAAGAATAATATTGTTGTTTTGTAATACAACTTGTTAGGATCAGTGATCTAAGTTTGATCAATTAGAGTTGAATCACAGCGGAATTAGAGCAAGAATTAAGCAAATATAGCAAGAACACAATAAATATTCAATGGAACAGTACACGGTTATATAGAAATAGGGTTTTCTGCAAAGGGATAATAACATTCATGCACACATGCTTCGGTATGGCGGCTGCTAGGTTTTCCTAAGCTGCACCGATTACAATTAGGTCAGCATTCCTTATATAAAGGAATGTGACGTCTGCTGATGTCACTTGATAGTGACGTCTAACAGAATTATTACAAACTACTGAAAGTAAGCAAACTACTGAGAATGTTCACAACTGAGAACATCTCAGAGTATTCTAAGTACACGAAGAAACATAAAACTACTGAAACTACAAGTACAGAAAAAAAATACAACTACTGAAAGGAAACCATCACAACTACTGAAGAGGTCTTCTTCAGCTGTTGTGACAATCATCTGAAACTTGGTCTTCAGTCTTTGTCTTCAGCTCTTTCACTTCAGACTTTGTCTTCAGCTCTTTAGCTTCAGACTTTGTCTTCAGCTCTTGTCTTCAGACTTTGTCTTCAGCTCTTTCACTTCAGACTTTGTCTTCAGACCTTGTTATCAGCTGATGTCTTCAGCTGTTGCAGACTACTTCAGTTGTTGTAATGTCCGTGGGACTTAAAGGTTTTTCTGATCAGGCTCATTGGTTCTTTTGGTCCAACAAACTCCCCCTGAACCAATGCAGCCAAAACCTTTAAGCTTATTGAGGTCCCACTTATTCTTGGCAGAAACTCTCTTGATCAGCTTTAGAGATATCAGATAAGCACAGGCCAGGGAACAGGTTTCAGTAGATGTGAATGTCAAAGGATGGAAGGGAACTCTGTCTTGGGGAACTGGACACAGAGCCGTTATCCCAACCATGAAACCTACTTCCCATTGATGAGTCTATAAGACTCTCTGACGTAGGCCTCAAGGAGAACAACTTGTTCCTCCTTAGTGAGTTCTTCTGCTTCTCCTTCGAAGAAGAACTCTGGGCCATAGTACTCTGATAAGTACTTTATCGTCTTTCCATTTTTCAACTCAACAGTTGTTATCTCTCTGTAAGCAAATTCATCTGGGTGAGTCCCTTCTAATAACAACTGGAGTTCATTTTTCTTGATCTCTTCAAGCCTCTTGTATAACAACCCCTTCTTGACCATTTTGTTCTCCATTAGAGTTTGAGGGGTCATCTTTGACTTGTAGGCTCTCTTGAAGTCTTCAAGTATTTCCCAGGGTGAGACTACAATGGCCAACATAATAGCAGCATCTATGGTCTTTCTCACTTGGCCATTGTATCTACTTGGTATGGATTTCTTATGAATTCTAGAACTAACCCTGGGGTCTGGCCAAATCCTTACTCTCTCCTTTTGATATTGAAAGGTATACCTGAGAGCATACAGCCTTTGAGCATGTTTCTTCATGGCTTGTATAGATGATGACTGAGGAAACTCTTTGTCAATCATCTTCAAAAGTTGCTCATCGTGCTGTTTCTGCTGTTCTTCTTCTTCAATCTTAACTTTCACCATTTGCCTCTGAAAGTCTGGTGTGATCATTTGTTGACTTCTGGGCTCAGGTAATTTTAGAACAGCAGAGATTGGCAGACTATCTTCTTCATCATCTTCTTCTTCTTCTTCTACCATCCTCAACACCCTTCTCCTCCTTCTGGGTGCATCACTGGATGTGGTTTGAGGTGGTTTTTGGGGTAAGGGAGTTGGTTTTGAGGGTTGAGTTGATTTGGAGAGTTGTGGGGTTGGTTGTTTTTGAGAGGGAGTTTGGGAAGGCTGATCTAGCATTTTTATGGTGAGTTTGGCTTTGGAAAGCTTGGCCATATCAGTTCTCTTCCCAGCACCTGCTTCATCTAGGCTTCGATAATTAACCCCTTGTTGAATGCTTCAGAAGTACAGATTCTGGTGGTTATTGCCAGAATACTGTCTCTGGTCCATGATTTAATCTCAATTAATGATCTTCCCAAGTATTTTGCAGTAAACCTGATCATTATTCCAACCTCTCCCTTTCCATCACACTATAACTGGCCCATCTTTCTTGTATCTCTTCAATCTCCAGCCTTCTGATCTCAGTGTCTAATGTGGCTGTATCAAAGCCCTGTCTGAAGAGTTGATCTATTATTCTGTCCATTGATCTGCTGTGAGCTTCATCAGCTTCTTTAATCAGATCTTCCAATGATTTCTCTTCATCAGGCTTTTGAGTTTCAGCACTTTTCTTTCTTTTGTATGTGATCAGCTGTTTTTCCTTTTCTTTCTCTTGTTTCTCATTTTCCACTCTCTTTCTTTTTCGTTCTTTCACTGCCTTAGACTCCCCCTTTTTGGGTGCATTGGGTTCAGGGGTTTGAATGGCAGAAAGCTTCCTTTGCACAGCATCATCAACAAGTGTTTGTAGATTTGAGGAATCCTCTCATCAATGGCTTTATGCACAATCTCATTGATGATGGGAGTGATGAGAGGTAAGGAATTTTGAAAGGTAGCAACCATCTGCTCAGAGGGGTTCTGTCCCTGAGAGGTGGTGCCAAAAACAGTGGCTGGTGGCTCAGTTGAGTGTAGTGGCTGAGTGTTTGGTAAACCTTCAGATGAAGGTGCCATCTGTGGGTTTATTGGGGCAGATGGACTTTGATCCTGAGACATTTTGGCAAGCAGTTCTTTGAGTCTGCTCACCTCAGCCTCAAGGATTGTGTTATGGGCTAAAACATCAAAGAAAAAGCCCAGGTCATCATCAGTCTTTGCTGAATCATCTGACCTCCTGATTGAATCAGGATGTACATGCCCTGAGTGTAGATCAGTTGTAGCATGTGCCCCTTGTTCTTGGTTCTGGGGACTTCCTGCCTCAGGACTGAGTCCTTCATCGGCAGTTGCCTCTGGTGAGGTCTTAGAGATGTTACCAACTTCATCCTGTTCATTTGCTGAATCAGTAGAAGTGGCAGCCTCACCAGATGTTCTAACCTCCTCCTCTACACGGGGAGATTGAACATTATAACCCCTGTGCTGTGGGTTATCAGCAGCATTTTGGTCCTCTTCCTCAGCTGTTGAGGTTCTCCCCATTGTAATTGGTGTCTGGGGAGGAGGAGAGGAATGCAGCTGACTCAACACTTGTGCAACAATAAATGTTGGGCTTTGAGGGGCGGTTGCATTTGGAGATAGGTTTGAAGCAGATTGCACCCGGGGTGACTGGTGCTCTTCAATGGTAACCTTCTCAATTGAGATAGGTTCCAGCATTGTGGTATCCCCAATTTTGGTTGCATCAGGATCCTGTTGAGAGGATGCCTGAGCGGCTAGGGTGGTGGAGTCTTGGACACTACTGGGGGGTTAGAACCAGTAAGTGTTTCCTGTATTGGTGTTACAGGGGCATCCTCAGGGGACTCATCTCCCTGAGTAGCCTTTTTGGGCTTTTTGGTTTTGGGTTTGGTGGGGACTTTGGATCTGGAAGTGGAGGCTGTGGGTTCCCGCTGCTTGGGTTTTAGCAGCCGGGCAGCCCCTTTCATTGTAGGGTCAGAGTTGTGCCTGGAGTATACTTCAGGCAATACAGCCGGAGCAGGGACTCCAAGGCCAACAAGGCCGTCTGATTTTAGCTGTGTTAAAATTATGGCCATGAGAAACCTGGGATATAATATCCATCTGTTTGCCACAGGTTTCAAGGCCAGATCCTTTAGTTCCATAAACACTATCTCAGAAAAATTTAAAGTTTGTCGTTCAAAGATAGAGTATAATACCTGTTGCCATCGGGAAGACATTTGATCCCATGAGGAGGTTTTTGGTGCAAGGCAGACATTCACCATGTGGAATATAAGACGTTCAGCATCATGGAAGTGCTTCTTCAGAATGGTGGTAGCACTTAAGTCTCCTTCATACCCGTTGTTGATGAAAGACATATCGGTTGTGCCTTTCGGGTATTCTGTGACACAGGTGGCATCATGTAGATCTAGGGTTTGTCGAATGATGTCCGGAGTGATGACCACCTGTTTCTGGTTGACCAACGACTGGAGAGTGATTTGGCTATCATTCTCACTAGTTTGCACAGAGACGTTGGTCCAGAACTGGCTTAGGGAATCGGGGTATATGGTAGGATTCAGAAGAAACGCGGTTCGGTACTGGGAATCTACCATAAGATCGATGGCGTTATCAAATTTGTTCCAGAAGGCCGATTTCGAGAGGTAGGCAACACAGTTGTGTCTGGGTTTGAGTTTCATGGTCGCCATTGTTGAGAGAGTGAAGGACGGAAAACGGCTAATGAAACGTCTGAAAGTAGGTTTAGGTATTTATAGGGTAAGAAAAAGCTGATATAAAACGACTGAAAGTGTTGGTGCTGTCATCAGTTGTTTGAAAACAACTGAAGACCTGGTTTTAACTTTCAGAAGTTGTAACAACTGAAGACTTGGTATTAGTCATCAGTAGTTGTGAAACTACTGAAGACATGGTTTTGGCTTCAGGTGTTGTAACAACTGAAGACTTGGTGTTAGTCATCAGTAGTTGTGAAACTACTGAAGACATGGTTTTGGCTTCAGTTGTTTGAAGTGAAGCAGCAGTTGTAGAAACAACTGAAGAGAAAAATTTCTCATCAGCTGTTGTCGTCAATTCTTAGCTCATCAGCTGTTTCATTCTGACCTCAACACTTCATCAGACTTTGTCTGAGTTTCAGATGTTTCATAGGTCATCAGTACTTATCTGTTATTCTGACATCAGCAGTTGTAACTACAGCAGTAGTTGTAACCACATCAGTTCTTTTCAACAGATGAGTACTTCAGTACTTTTAAGTAATTTAGTCTTCAGTAGTTATGAAAACTACTGAGGATAAAAGAACTTCAGTACTTATTTGTGACAGTAGTATACGAATGCTCATCAGTACTTGTTGACTGAGATCATCAGTAGTTGTCACTTATTCTAGCTGCAGCATACCAAGCCTTAACACTAGGTTTTGGAAAGTTGAACTGTCCAAAGGCTTAGTAAATATGTCTGCAAGCTCATCAGCACTAGGAACAAACTTTGGATCAATCAGACCTTTTTCAAAACAATCCCTAATAAAATGGTGTCTGATCTCAATATGTTTGGTCCTAGAGTGCTGGACTGGATTCTTGACAATACAAAGAGCTGAAGCACTATCCATTAGTAATGGAGTCTTAGTCTCTGTAATGCCATAATCCAGTAATTGATTCTGAAGCCAGAGTACCTGAGATGTACAACTTGCAGCAGCAATGTACTCGGCTTCAGCAGTGGATGTAGCAACAGATGTTTGTTTCTTACTCTGCCAAGAAACCAAACAGTTGCCTAGGAATTGACATCCACCAGAAGTTGATTTTCTAGTTAATTTACACCCTGCATAGTCACTATCAGAAAAAGCAACTAATTTGCAAGAGTGCCCAGTGGAATACCAAAGACCTAGAGATTGAGTACCTTGCAGATATCTAAAGATCCTCTTGACTGCAATCAAATGAGACTCTTTAGGAGCAGCCTGAAATCTAGCACAAACACAAGTTGCAAACATAATATCTGGTCTAGAAGCTGTTAAGTACATCAAGGACCCAATCATACATCTGTAAAGTGTTTCATCAACAGCTTTACCTTTCTGATCTGCATCCAGTTGTGTGGTGCTGCACATGGGAGTAGAACAGGGCTTACAGTGTTGTAAATCAAACTTTGCCAAAAGACTTTTTGTGTATTTTGACTGATGAATGAAAGTTCCATCAGCCTTTTGTTTGATTTGCAAACCTAGAAAGAACTGTAATTCTCCCATGGCACTCATTTCGAATTTTTGTTGCATCAACTTTGTAAATGCATCACACAACTGTGGATCAGAGGAAGCAAAAATAATATCATCAACATAAATTTGAACAAGGAGCTTATGCTGACCCACTTTCTTAATGAACAAAGTTTTATCTATGGAGCCTCTAGTGAAATTATTCTGAAGAAGAAAATTTGACAGTGTTTCATACCAGGCTCTAGGAGCTTGTTTCAACCCATAAAGAGCCTTATCAAGTTTATACACCCAATCAGGATGTTTATTATCCTCAAAACCTGGTGGTTGACACACATAAACCTCTTCTTTTATTTTACCATATAAAAATGCACTTTTGACATCCATTTGAAAAACTTTAAGATTGTGGAATGCAGCATAGGCTAAGAACAATCTAATTGCCTCCAGTCTGGCTACAGGGGCAAAGGTTTCATCATAATCAATACCTTCTTCTTGTGAAAACCCCTGGACAACCAGTCTGGCCTTGTTCTTGACAATTTGCCCATTTTCATCTGTTTTATTCCTAAACACCCATTTAGTGCCTATTGCACACTTACCTGGGGGTAGAGGAACCAGTTCCCACACTTGCTGCTTTTTGAACTGAAGAAGCTCAAGCTGCATGGCATCAACCCATCCATTGTCTCTTAATGCAATATGATAGTTCTTTGGCTCTTGCTGACTGATGAAAAGAGCATAGAAGCAGAAGTTGGACAATTGACTTCTAGTTGAGACACCAGCATTGATATCACCAATGATTTGAGACGTTGGGTGATTCTTCAGCTCTTGATACACTATGAGATCTGTGCAAGTGTTTGTAGCACGCTCAGCAGCAACAGATGTTGATCCAGATTCTTGAAACCAAGTGTTAGATGGCAGGTCAAATGAAGTAGAGGATTCAGAAATCTCATCAGCATTTGTTGTGGATGGTGCTACTGAAGCTACAGGAACATCAAGTTGAGTAGACTCAGGCAGTTGATCACTAAACTTGAATAGGTGAGTACTGGGATCATCATGAACATCAGTACCACCAGATGGATGACTAGCTGCAGAAGGTGATGAATTCACATGATCTGCAACAGCTGGAGGCTGATAAGGAACATATTGCAGTATGTCCAGATCAAACAACTCCACAGGGTTTTGTGGGATTTTGTCCTTAGGAGATTCATTGAACTTCACATGCAAGGTTTCTTCAACCATCTTTGTTCTACAGTTGAACACTCTGTAAGCCTTGCAAGTGGATGAGTACCCAACAAAATACCCTGCATCCACCTTAGAATCAAACTTTTGGAGTTGATCCTTTGTGTTGAGAATGTAACAAGGACACCCAAATGCTCTGAAGAATGAAATTAGAGGAGCCAAATGATGTAGAACTTCATAAGGAGTCTTCATCAACCTCTGATTCACTAAAGCTCTATTTTGCACATAGCATGCTGTGTTGACAGCTTCAGCCCAAAAGGTCAGTGGCAAACCAGAGTCAGCCAACATGGACCTTGCAGCTTCAATTAGGGTCCTGTTCTTTCTCTCCACTACTCCATTTTGTTCTGGAGTCCTTGGGATGCTATACTGCCTCTTGATTCCTTTTGAAAGGTAGAAATCATCAAGTGTATGGTTTCTAAATTCAGTTCCATTATCACTTCTTATACACTTGACTGATAGGGAATACTGCTTCTCAACATACAACACAAAGTTAATAATTGTCTGAGCAGCCTCATCCTTTGAATGCAAGAAGAAGGTCCATACAAATCTGGAGTAATCATCCACAATTACCAGACAGTATTTCTTCTTTGCCATGCTCATTACTCTCACAGGACCAAAGAGATCCATGTGCAGTAATTGCAAGCAGGCAGTGGACTTTGGTTCTTCTATAGGAGGGAATGAGACTTTGTGTTGTTTTCCTTTTAAACAAGCAGTGCAGGTTTCATCACAGAGGAACTCCTTTATTGGTAGACCTCTTACTAAACTATTGTGGATCAGCTGATTCATGTTTTTGAGATTAACATGACCCAGCCTTCTATGCCACAGTTTAGATTCCTGAGGAGAGGCCTTGGAGAACAGGCAAGGATGACCTTTTAACGCAATCTTCTTTGACAAATCCAAGGCATATACTCTTCCTATCCTGTTGGCCTTCAGGAGAGTATGTTCATCCAATACCTTGTCAATCAGCCTCAGAACTTTGGAAGACAGAATCCGGCAGTTCTGGCTTGTGAAAAGTGCAACATGCCCTTTATCACACATCTGACTGACACTCAGTAGATTATACTTGAGATTCTCCACATGGTTAACATCATCAAATCTGATTTCTCCATTTGACACAAATCCTTTCCCGATGATGTAACCCTTAGCATCATTTCCAAATGAGACAAATCCCTTCTTTCCTTGAGAGTAGTCATTAAGAAGAGAACTGCTCCCAGTCATATGCATAGATCCTCCACTGTCTACATACCAGATGCTTCTTTGGCATGCTGAAGAACCCTGCATTTATCATAAGAAACTAGTTAGCTTTAGAGACCCAAACCTTTTTGGTTTTGGGTCTGTTTTCATCAACAGATTTAACCATAACTTGTTTCTCATGATTAACAGCTGATGAAGGTGGAGATGGTGCTGAAATGGAATTCTTAGATTTGGGCTTGGATTTCCTTTTCAGTGGTTTGATCACAGGTGCATCTAGTTGGTTAACTCTCCCCAACAAATGCTGAACCATCATAACAAGTTGTGTCTGATTTGTTGCTAAAGCCTTCAGCTCATTTGACACATCAGTACTTGTTTTTGATGAGTTCCTGTGACCCACCATTTCCTCCTTCTTGAAATTCACAGACTTCGTCTGATGTTTATCATGAGGAACACTATCAGCTGTTTTCTGATAAACCCCATCCTTCTTTTTGGATTTTGGTGAGGCCTTGGGTTTATCAGTTTGAGATGACTGTGGTACAAACTTGGTTTCAAACTCATTTTTCATTTTATTTATCTCTTCTTTAATGAGCTTATCTCTGTTGAGTTTGGAACCCTTTTTGTACCAGCATTCATCAGATAGATGATTGAATTTACCACATATTTCACATGGCTTATTCTTCATCTTGGATTGATCAACTGCTGAAGTGGAAACTACTGAAGGTGTGATCTTCAGTACTTTCCTCCTTTCAGTACTTGTGTTAAGTACTGAAGGATCGGTAACAACTGAAGACTTGTTCTTCAGCTGTTCTCTATCCGTCCTGAAAGACCGTATGATAGATTCCTCAGCAGTTGTTAATCCTTTTATTTCATCAGATTTGAAATGCTTTTCAGATGTTGTGACTTGCCCTTCAGTACTTGGAGTACTTTGAGGGACAACATCTGAATTTCTCAGCTTCATGTGTTTATCAGCATTTAAACCATCAGGCAATTGATTTGCTGAGATCTTAACACTGACTTCATCCTCTAATTTTGTATTATCATTTGAGGATGAATCACATGATGATGTGGTTTGGAAATTACTTTCACCTTCAGATTTTACTATTATTTTGAAGTAAAATCAGTAGGTGGTGCAGTATGATTGTAACCTATTCCAAACTTCACATTTGAAGCTGTTTGCTTGCTGAGAAGCATTTCAAATCCCTTGCAGGATGTTACCCAGCGGTCACACTCAACTTGGGTAGCTGCAAGTGTCTCTTTGAGACTTCTGTGGTTCTCGAGTATGACCTCTACCTTAGCCTTTTCATCATTAAGTTGGCATTTAAGCTTGTAAATCTCATCATCTTTGTCATTAAGTGCAGACACATACTCATCTTTTCTTTTGGAAATAGTTTTCTCAAGCTCAAGATTTTGATTGATTAAAGCTACATTTGCCTCTCTAATAGAGACAAAGGCAGCTATGCATGATTCAGAACATAACTTGGCTTTAGCCTCAGAAGATACCTGGGTTACCTGTGAAGATGAAGCATCGGAGCAGGAACCCTCAGTAGACTCCAGGGCCATGAGAGCAAGATTCCCAAAAGGATGTTCACCACCATGTTGACCAGCACCAGCAGATAATTGCTCATTGAAACCAGAAAGATCATCTGGTAAGCTGCTCCAGTCAACAACTCCTGGTGTGAAGAAGCTGTGATGAGGTTGAGATTGTGATGGAGATGGTTGAGGCTCAGGTAGGGCTTGAGGTTGTTGTGCTATAGGGACATGAACTGGATTTGGCTGTGGCATGTAATAGCAGGGATAAGGATATGGCATTGGACCCTGAGGGACAAAGTATGCAGGAGATTGAGGTTGTGAGTGATGACCAGAACTAGCAGGATGTTGCCCTTTGTTTTGTGAACTATTGCTTGGAAAGGTCACAAAGGGTGCAGAGGAGTTAGATCCAGTTGATCTACACTCTCTTGCAAAGTGCCCAAGCCTGTGGCATTTGTGACACCTCAACTTACTCTTGTCAAAACCAACTTTGGTTTTGCCAGAGAGTCCTGGAAATTTCCTACCAGTTCTCTTGTAGAACTTTTGAGATCTGATATTGATCAGGGCCATTTGGCTCAAAATATCCATCTCTTCTAAATCATCATCAGCAATACCTTGCAAATCATCCATGATAAAGCATAAATTATCACTATTACACCCAGAATGACTGTCAACACCAACAAATGCATGATCAGAACTGTTTGAAGAGAAATCTATATGCTCATCATAATGACTTTCTGATCCAGCATATTCTGACTCATGACCGACCAAGGCAGTGTTACCTGGTACAAAGTCATCAGAGAGCTTTCCTGATGATGCCAGTTTCCTTTTCTGCTCTATCTCTCTTTCAAATGTAAGCAGTTTCCCATGGAGTTGGGTGAGAGATAGGCTATCCAGATTTGCACTGGAGCGTAGGACAATGGTGTATGTGTCCCATCTCTCAGGCAGTGATCTGAGGAATCTGTTGTTCATCTGGCTGTTAGTATACTCATGCTTGACCATTTTCAGCTCAGAGATCAAGCAGGAGAAACGCTCAAACTGTTGAGTCAGTGTCTCACCCTTCCTATGAGAGAATGTCTCATATTGTTGGGCGAGGATTTCTCTGTTGTTTGCTAAGACCTCATCAGTTCCTCCGAATTGTTCCTTCAAAGCATTCCAGAGGTCATGAGCAGTTTCATGATGCATAAGCCCAGAATAGATTTCATTCGGCAGTGCCATGGCCAGAATTCCATGGGCTTTAGCATCAATCTCAAACAGTTTACGATCTTCATCTGAGTATTGCTCCTTCTTCTTCGGAACCATTTGATTGGTCTCCGGATTGTTCACCATAGGCTTGTGTGGACCGTGAACCACAGATGTCCAACAACCTGAACTGTTAACAGACAGGTGATGGAGCATTCTTCGTTGCCATATGTTATACTCACTCCTAACCAGCATCGGAGGCTTGGTTGAGGAGCCAGTATTGTGAGGATCATTAGATGGAGTAGTCATTCTCAGATTCAAACCAAATCAATCAAGTTTCAAAAGATTTAGCACAAAAACACAACAAACTCAATAAGAACCAAGAAGAAACTCAATTTAAATAACCAGAAGCAGCAGAAAATCAATCTTTATAACCAATTCTTGCACATATGCTAATTCGATCAAACTATAGATATCAAAATAGCAGTTTCAATGATCAATTGTTAAACCGATCAATGATTAACCAGCTCTGATACCATTTGTTAGGATCAGTGATCTAAGTTTGATCAATTAGAGTTGAATCACAGCGGAATTAGAGCAAGAATTAAGCAAATATAGCAAGAACACAATAAATATTCAATGGAACAGTACACGGTTATATAGAAATAGGGTTTTCTGCAAAGGGATAATAACATTCATGCACACATGCTTCGGTATGGCGGCTGCTAGGTTTTCCTAAGCTGCACCGATTACAATTAGGTCAGCATTCCTTATATAAAGGAATGTGACGTCTGCTGATGTCACTTGATAGTGACGTCTAACAGAATTATTACAAACTACTGAAAGTAAGCAAACTACTGAGAATGTTCACAACTGAGAACATCTCAGAGTATTCTAAGTACACGAAGAAACATAAAACTACTGAAACTACAAGTACAGAAAAGAAAATACAACTACTGAAAGGAAACCATCACAACTACTGAAGAGGTCTTCTTCAGCTGTTGTGACAATCATCTGAAACTTGGTCTTCAGTCTTTGTCTTCAGCTCTTTCACTTCAGACTTTGTCTTCAGCTCTTTAGCTTCAGACTTTGTCTTCAGCTCTTGTCTTCAGACTTTGTCTTCAGCTCTTTCACTTCAGACTTTGTCTTCAGACCTTGTTATCAGCTGATGTCTTCAGCTGTTGCAGACTACTTCAGTTGTTGTAATGTCCGTGGGACTTAAAGGTTTTTCTGATCAGGCTCATTGGTTCTTTTGGTCCAACAAACTAAGTACTCCTTTAGACTTTAAACAACAATGTACTATTTGGAAAAAGTAACTAATAATGCATGAAATGGTTTTTTTTGATAATTCATCCGCTGCAATATTTTCTTATGTTTATATTTTAAATGAGTTTTTAATGAATGATGCTATGAATGACCAACTGTGGGGTCTCCAGAATCGGGGCCTTACAACTTTCCTAGGACAAATCCCAGAATTCAGCTTCCAGTTTCTTGATTTCATTTCTTGGAAGAATTCTCGAGTCATGAGTTCTTTGACTTGAAATTAAGTCAATGCCATTGCTGTATTAGTTCCACGGGTTCATTTCTCCTTGTTCCACCAAGTGAGTGCTCTATTTTGAATAACACTTGTAGCATAGCGAACATTGAGATTCTCGAGACACTCACTATTGAGGAAAGTGTTTTCGATAGTATCGAACAACTGTAAAAGACAAGTGGCTCCTTTGGTCCCACTAAACTAGGTGGGATTGCAAGAACTGGAGTGCTTGTAAGTAGAAGCTCCTGGAGGGTTAGTTGCAGCTCGGTTTTACTCACATCCCGACCGATGGTGGAATCATCAGGGTGGACAAATGTGAATCGATTGTTCATAGCACATGAATTATATAAGTTGAAATAATATTAAATGTTATTTTTATTGAATAATACTAATCAAACAATACATTACAAGCAAATAAAAACTCAAGTGAATATAATATTCTCTTTAATTTTTGACTAAGTCCAAGCCTAAATATGCATTTAAGAGTCCACTAATCTGCAATCCTGAAACCATGTGAAAAAATATATCGAGTTAGCTAACGAATTAGCTGGTGAGTAAACACAGTTTGCATAAATATATAGATTGATTAAAATGATTGAAAATAATTCAATTCATATGCCAATGTCAAGACTTATAATGCAATAGTGTAACGTAAAAGACAAACCAACACAATCAAACCTAATGACTAAATTGACTCGGTCCGCAGACGTAGCCTTATAAAATGGATGATTCCGGTTTCAATCATCACATGACTAAACAAATGTGGTGGGTTTGTCAAACTAATAGATCTATCATCGTTACTGTGGTGCATGAATTAATGATTATATTATCATTCAGTTTATCTAACTATGAACACATAATACATGTAATAGCATAACATGTTTTTGAATTGAATTTAAGATGAAATAACAATAAATATCAATAATTGAATATTCAATCATATAATTTCCCCAAATAATAAACATATAAAATGAGCGATGAATACCAAGTTGGTATAATAATATGGTTTGAATAATATGCTAAGTTGGATACCAACGGTTTCCCTCGTGGTTAACCTAAAAATGGTGTACTAAGATTAGAATAATAGTGACTTAAAGATGAGACATGAATTAGGGTTTCCATTGGGATTTAGGGTTTTAATAAATTGTTAAGAAAAATATAATTAATATATGTAACTTGATTAAATAAAAATAAATAAATTAAACGATAAAGATTAGAAGTGATAATGAATCATTAGTGAAATTGGATAAATATTACACAAATATTCAATCCATAATAATTGATAATATGTGAATTTAAATGTAATTAAAACATTTAATCTATAGTATTTAAGTGAATCTTTAAAGTGTGAAAAATGGATTAGTTTAATAATTAATAATATAATGACTTGGTCAAAAAAATAATTAATTAATTAGATGTTTTATAAAAATTTTAGTTTAAAAATAATTTGAAATATTTATATTTGATTTAAAATAATTTTATAGGATTTAGAACTTATAAACAAATTTTATGAAAATTTTATAGCATTCAAAAAAATATTTTATATAAAATGAAGAATTATAATTTTTAGAATTTTTCAAAAATTATTATAAAATTTTGAATTTGATTTAGTTAACAATTTAAATTTTATTAATTTAATAATATAATAGTGATTTTTCCTGAATTTTAAAATGCTTAAAAAATGCAATAAAGAAGAAAATTTAACGGCTCCTCTAGAATTTAAATGTAAGGTGTTACCAGCGGGCTACAAGCCAAGATTTATCTTAAAAATGCTTAATAAAATACAAAAATTTTAATTAATAAAATCCCCAAATCACAAAAAGCCTAGATTTCGATTGGATCCAAATCGAAAACCCAAACAGTGTTTATAATCGAATTAAACATCGGGCTTTCATTCTCCATGTGAAATCGATCATGTGTGTGTGTATAATTACCTGGATTGAAGCTTGATTGAACGAGGTAAAGAAAGAACATTTGCGATAAAAATGAGTTTGATTTAAGAAGATTCTGATGATAATGACCAAATTGGTTGTTTTCTCAGCTTCTTAGGATATTAATGAACCATTGCCCTCAAACAGTTTTAATTGATAATGTTCAGAAGACAGACTTTGGTTGATTTACAGGTTTGCGATAAAGGTGGGAATCAAATGTGAGGTGTTTGTGTGTGTGAATCAAATTGGAGGTTCAGATGGTTTCCAGCAATCGAAAGGGAAGTTTGCCCTCAGTTATATAGGTTGATTTCATCTGTTTCAACACCCACGAGTTATGAAATTAGATTCGGAGGTTTCAATTTGCTTCAATGATTAATTGATTTTTTCAACTAAAATAATCATGCGTCTAGATTTGAAATGATTGTTTATGCGTTTCGAAGCAATCAATCAACTTAATTCGACAAAGTTTGAATCGAATCAGATAAGAGGATCGAATGGACTTTCGGTTTCGGTTCATATGGGTCACAACAACCAAAATATTTGAATTCAAGTGGTTCTCAAGCTTGAAACTGTTCTACGAATGTGATGGAGTGGTTTAATTGGATTGATTTTGTCCGGATTGGGAGTATTGTGGCTCGCCGGAGCTCGCGGAGGGGTGGGGGTAGAAACTGAACTGGGATTTAAAATAATTTACACATTGGTCCCTGTACTTGATAAGGATTATTATTTTCTACCAAACTTTAAAACCTTTTTGTAACTTAAGTTTTAAAATTTACATTCATGGCCCAAACTTTATAAAACCCAAGTTTTAATGATTAAACAAATTATTTAATTTATAAAAATTTATAATATTATAAATCATGTAAAATCTTTGTAGTTGATATTTATTTTAATTTAATAATCAAAATCTAATAATTAATAAATTAATTTTTTAAAATTACATAATAATTTATAAAATTAATATAGATTTATCAAATGATTTAGTAAATAAAAATTAAATAATACAATTCATAATATTTATTAAATTACACATTTACTGCATTTGAATAAAAATGTAACACCCGAAATTTTGTCAAAATAAAAGAAAAGGAACAAAAGTGGAGAGGGCTAAGTGTAAGAAGTACAAAACTATATTATTTTATGGTTTAAAAGAGTATGGCCGCCCATAACTCATTTTTTCATTCCTGCTTTCGGCTAAAAAGAAGAAAGAAGAAGAAGAATTTTTCTCTCGTTTATTCAAGAAAAAGAGCTGATTTACGCATTGGTGAGTGTTTTATGTGATTAATAGGTTCGGTTTTGTTGGGTCTTCAACCATAAAACTGATTTTTAAGTGCTTTATATGTTTGGGTGTTTATTTTGGCTTGTTTTAGGTGTTTGAACTCTTATGCACTCAAGTTTGGAGGAGTTTTACTTGTTGGCTGCACATGTGAGTTCTAGACCCCGATTTTTATGTGTTTTAAAACTTTTGGGGCTGAAAATGCATTAGTCAAAATGTTTTACCACTGTATAATATGTATCTGTATGTATAAGTGTGTTTATGTTTGTGTTTATGATTGTGTGTGTGTTCTTGATGCTTAGAATGATGGATATAAGCTTAGAACATGTTAGAATGCAGTTTGGGCTCGAAAATAAGTCTGAAATATACGTAAGAGTTGGTCATGCGCCCAAATAAGGCTCATGCACCTGAACATTTGACTAAGAGTGCCTAAGTGTGGGTCATGCGCCCAGGGAATTGCCCAAATAATTCCAAGTGCTTGGTCATGCGCCCCAATAGTTGTCATGTGCCTGATAGTTTCTCCTACGCCCAAGGTTCCTCATGTGCCTACTGTTCAAATAGTCTAAGTGTTAACTCATGCGCCCATATAGTAGTCATGCACCCGGGATTGGCCCTCAGGCGCCTAAGTGTTGGTTCATGCGCCTGTATAGTGTTCATGCGCCCAAGCAGTACTCATGCGCCTGCATAGTACTTATGCGCCCAAGACTTAGAAAAATTTCTGGAATTTTGGGAAATCAAAATTTTTAGGGTTTGACCCTAGTTTGACTTGATGTATATCATTGTTTCATTTTATGCATGTTTTTGGGTTGTTCTTCTATTCTATGGCTTTACGTGGTGTGAATATATATATCCGTATACGTAAAGTATTATCATTGAAGAAAGTGAAAGATTAATGTTAATGAAAAATGGAACATAAGAAATGAATGAAAGTCTTGCAAGCAAATGATAAAGGAGGTTCACAACTCATTGAGAGTTGCTAGCTCAACTGTGTGTAATATAGCGTGCGATCTTGGCTAACCCATGAGGGTTCACACAGGGGGATAGTCTTGGTGATTAATCCCACAGTGCGAAACGGGGTCCTTGTCACTTAACCCCTAGAATGAGGTGGCTGTGTGCCCAACAATGGAGGTAAAGTTATAACAGGACCTGGAAATAGTGAAAGATAATGAAAAAGCACGAAACGAACGAATGCATGAGATAATGAAAGATAATCAAGATATTACCTTGATGTATGTATGATGAATGCTCATGTGTAAAAGTAAAATATTTTATTGAAAGGGATATTTTCATATATAAATCTTACAAGGTATTTTAAACATTTTAAAACTAGAACTCACTCAGCAACACTGACTTTTATGCATTTTCAGTTGGCAGGTAATTATTGCTGAGGATGGCACGCGGGGGAAGCTACTCGTCAAGGCAAGACTGGCAACCGTTCATGCTTAATGATCCTGTTGTATTGTAATGCAACTAATAGATTATTTTGTAACCCTAACTTACAACGATGTATTATTTTGCAACATTAATTATATGCATGAATGGTTTTTGTTAACTCAATTCCGCTGCGATGTTTTATGAAATGTTTATTGTTTTATATAATAATGCTATGATTGTCTAACTGTGAGGTCTCCGGGAACGGGGCCTTACAAGTTGGTATCAGAGCCAAAGTTTAAGAGAAATAGGTAAATATTTTCAAAACCTAAACTTAACTGAGAATGGGACCGAATGGAGGGATGCCAACCCAGTAGCTACGTGCCATTAGGTAATTCTTTTCTTAATGTTAACCGGTATTATGTGCGTGTGCTATCTGATTTATGTGCTTTAGTAAATTTGAATTCTGATGTAGTCAGGATAGGAAATGCTCGGGGGATGATGAGTAAAGTAAGTGGTTAATCACAACTGGCCACTGTAATTTGGGACTTACTATACTTAACATAAATTGAGATATTACCTTGAATGACCGTGTTAGTGTTTGAATCTTGTAGTGTTAGAGGATGGCTGGTGGAAGATCGTCTAAGGCTTCTCGAGGTGGAACACGGGGTGGTCGTAGTGGTAGACCACAGGCCGCAGAAACAGACTAAGACTGCGGAGACGGCTCCAGCTGAGCCCGAGCTTCATCACCCGGAGGGTGGTGATGAGAGTGCTAACTTAAGAGCCTCAGTAAAGGAGGCGATCGTGGAGGAGGTGCATCAAGTCATGCAGACGATCCTACCGTCTGTAGTGACTGAGGTCATCCGTGCTGTAAGGGAGGATGAGAAGAAGGAGAAGTAGGAGGAGAGAAGGAAGACGACTGGGAGAAGGGAGAATGAGGGAGGCCATGATGAAAAAGAGGAACCAAATGCTGAGAAGGCAGCCTCCAGTGATGAGGAGGAGGTAGAAGTGCGGGATAACATGAAGGGATGCAGCTACGGGGCATTCCAACGGTGTAAACCCCTGACTTTCGATAGCAACGATAATGCTGCCGCTGCTCACCACTGGGTAAGGGAGATGGAGGCGGTTTGGAAATTAGTGAGTGCAGGGAGGATCAGAAAGTGAAATTTTCCCCTCACTCATTCGTTGACTCGGCTCTCTGTTAGTGGGACAATATTTCCAAGCCGAGGGCAGCAGGGCCATCAGGAAGATGAGATGGGGAGAGTTGAAGAAGATGGTGATTGAGGAATTCTATCCTCACGAGAACTCGACAAGATAGAGAGAGAGAGTTCCTATAGCTAGAGGTGGGAACCATGACCCATCAGCAATACACCACCAAGTTCAACAAAATGGCTAGGTTGGTGCCTGACCAAGTGACGCCGGGTGTGCAAGGAAAATCAAGAGGTACATTCAGGGATTGCCGGCTGACATTCGCAGGCATTTGATTACTGCTCGGCCGGGTACCTTTCGGTCAGTAGTAAACCTGGCGGGTAGATTGTATGATGAAAGGGAGGAAGCGGTGGCTAAGGTGAAGAAGACTGGTGGTGGTGACAAGACCTGGAAGGGGAAACAGTTTGGACGTGGTGGTTTCACTCCAAACAACAAAAGGAGTATGATGAATGACCGAGGAGTGGGGTCCTCAAGCTTGGCGATGAAAAGGTGTGGTAAGTGTAGAAGGGAGCACACTGGTGAATGCAGGTGGGGAGCGAATGTGTGCTTCAGGGAAGCCCGGTCATATAGCAAAGGATTGTAGGGTGATGAGGTGCTATAGTTGCGGTGAAGAGGGGCATGTAAGCTGGGATTGCAAGAAGCTGAAGGTTGAAGGTTCTACGGTGAGGAATAGGACAGAAGACGAAGGGCAGAGGGCAGAGGGCAAGTGCTAGAGCCTTCACAATGATGCGGGAGGAGGCCAGAGTGGACCCCGACGTCGTGTCAGGTATGTTTCTAGTAAACTAAACTTGTGCCTCTGTATTATTTGATTCCGGTGCTAGTAGGAGTTTCAATTCTGCTGCTTTCTATGCTAAGTTGCCTATTAGTAGTAGAAGTATTTATGAGCCTTTGATGTAAAACTGCTATTGGTAAGTCTACCAGAATTTCTGATATGATAGAAAACTACGACATAGAACTAGAAGGCCATAGTTTCACTGCTAAACTATTTGTGATGCTCCTAGGCGGATTTGATGTAGTTCTAGGGATGGATTAGTTAGCAGCCTATGAGGCAAATATTGTGTGTCGCAAAAAGATGATTCGATTAATCACGCCCGATGGAAGCTTGGTGACGGTCTACAGTGATCGAGTGACAACGATGCCTAAGGTGATCTTGATGGCGGTGGCAGAGAAGTGCATGAAATGCGGATGTAGTTCCTACCTGGCTTATGTAAAGGATGTTGAAGCTTCAGTACCACAATTGTCCGGCGTACCAGTTGTGTGTGACTTTCTGGATGTGTTCCCAGAAGACTTACCAGGTGTACCACTAGATCATGAGATTGAGTTTCAGATTGATTTGATACCCGGTGCTCAACCCGTTACCAAAGCACCATACCGATTAGCTCCGACTGAGATGAAGGAACTAATGGTTCAACTGCAAGAGTTGATGGATAAAGGGTTCATCTAGCAGAGTATCTCTCCTGGGGTGCTCCAGTCTTGTTTGTCAAGAAGAAGGACTGTAGTATGAGGATGTGTATCGACTACCGAGAGTTGAACAAGTTAACGGTGAAGAACTGATATCCCTGCCTAGAATAGATGACTTGTTAGACCAACTCCAAGGTGCCGGTTGGTTCTCAAGGATAGATCTCCGATCTGGCTACCATCAATGAAGGTAAAGGAGCAAGATATTCCTAAGATAGCTTTTCGCACACGTTATGGACACTACGAGTTCCTCGTTATGCCTTTCGGTCTGACTAACGCACCAGCTGCCTTTATGGATTTGATGAATCGAGTGTGTCGGCCAATGTTAGATAAATCAGTGATTGTGTTTATTGATGATATCCTGATTTATTCGAAGAGAGAAGAAGAACATGCCGGCCACGTACGCGAAGTATTGGAGACACTTAGAAGAGAGAAGTTGTACGCTAAATTCTCCAAGTGTGCTTTTTGTTTACGCGAAGTTCAATTTTTGGGTCACGTGGTGAATTCTGAAGGAATTATGGTAGACCCGACGAAGGTTGAGGCAGTGATTCAATGGAAGTCTCCAAAGACGCCATCCAAGATTCAAAGTTTCTTGGGTCTGGAAGGCTACTACAGAAGATTTATCCAAGAATTTTCCAAGGTAGCCTCACCTTTGACTAAATTGACTCTCAAGGATGTAAAGTTTGTGTGGGGTCGAGAACAGGAGGATGCTTTCGAGGAATTAAAGGTGAGACTGACCCAAGCTCCTGTTTTGACATTACCCGAAGGGAGTGAAGACTTAGTGGTGTATTCAGATGCTTCTTACTCGGGACTGGGTTGCGTGTTGATGCAACGTGGAAGGGTAATAGCCTACGCGTCCCGACAGTTGAAAACTCACGAGGCCAAATATCGCACTCATGATTGGAGCTAGCGGCTGCGGTCTTCGCACTAAAGATTTGGAGGCACTACCTGTATGGGGCAAAGTGCACAATCTTCACGGACCATAAAAGCTTAAAGTATTTCTTCGAGCAAAAGGATCTCAACATGAGGCAGAGGAGGTGGTTAGAGTTGATCAAGGATTATGATTGTGAGATCCATTACCACCCGAGCAAAGCCAATGTAGTGGCCGATGCCTTTAGCCAAAAGGAGAGACCTGAGCCGATCCGGGTGAAAGCTTATCAATTAGTGATGACCTCTGACGTGATGACACAGGTTAAAGAATTTCAAGATGAGGCCTTGAAAGAAGATTGCCTTAACTCTGAAAGGATGATAGGTCTAGTCACGTAGTTAGGAGAAAATACTCACGGAGTTAGAACCCGCTTCGGGCGGATGTGGATCCCTCGTTACAGGGGCCTACGGGGACAAACTATGGATGAAGCTCATAAGACTCGATACTCCATTCATCCCGGTGCTACCAAGATGTATCAAGACATGAAGAAAGATTACTGGTGGCCAGGAATGAAGCGCGATGTAGTGGAGTATGTGAGTAAGTGCCTTACTTGCTTGCAAGTGAAGGCAGAGCATTAGAAGCCATACCGGAAGATCCAACTATTGGATATACCCGAGTGGAAGTTGGAGCACATCACCATGGACTTCATCATGAAGTTACCTCGTATGGCAAGGGGGTACGATACCATATGGGTGATAGTTGATCGTCTGACAAAGAGTGCTCACTTCCTACCGATCCGCGAGACATACTCATCCTAGAGGTTGGCGGATCTATTCATTAAAGAGATTGTAGCTCGTCATGGTGTGCCGGTGTCCATCATGTCGGACCGTGACACCCAGTTCACATCAAAGTTTTGGAAAAGATTCCATGATGCGATGGGGACGAGGCTACACATCAGCCAGCTTACCATCCTCAGACAGATGGTCAGTCTGAGAGGACGATTCAGATGCTCGAGGATATGCTCTGGGCCTGTGTAATCGACTTTGGAGGAACTTGGGATGATCACCTACCATTAGCAGAGTTCTCATACAACAACAGTTATCATGCCAGCATTGGCATGCCACCATATGAGATGCTATACGGTAGAAGGTGTAGGACGCCCTTGTGTTGGGGAGACATTGGGCAGAAGGAGTTGGGAAGTCTTGAGGTGATCAAGGCTATGAAAGAGAAGTTAGAAAAGATAAATGCCTTTATGAAGGAGACCTAGGATAGACAAAAGTCGTATGCCGACAAAAGGCGTAGACCGATTGAGTTCAACGTGGGTGATAGAGTCATGTTGAAGGTCTAACCTTGGAAGGGATCATCCGGTTCAGGAAAAGGGGTAAGCTGAGCCAGAGATACATAGGGCCTTTCCAAATCATCACACGAGTGGGGGAGGTGGCCTATCGGTTAGAACTGCCCGATGGGTTAAGCGGAATTCATCCGACGTTCCATGTATCTCATCTGAGAAAATGCTTAGCTGATGAAGATATGATTATGCCATTAGAGGATATCGAGGTGGATGAAAGGCTCAACTATGGAGCAATCAGTGGCCATCATAGACAGGAAGGAGAAAAGACTAAGAAGTAAAGTAGTTCCACTTGTGCGGGTGCAGTGGAAACACCAGTAGGGTTCTGAGTCTACGTGGGAGACGGAAGAAGAAATAAGACAGCATTACCCATAACTGTTCGAAGAGTGACATGTTTTGGGGACGAAACCTCTTTAAGGGGGTAGACTTGTAACACCCGAAATTTTGTCAAAATAAAAGAAATAGAACAAAAGTGGAGGGGGCTAAGTGTAAGAAGTATAAAACTATATTATTTTATGGTTTAAAAGGCTCACTTTTTCATTCCTGCTTTCGGCTGAAAAGAAGAAAGAAGAAGAAGAAGAAGTTTTCTCTCGTTTATTCAAGAAAAAGAGCTGATTTACGCATTGGTGAGTGTTTTATGTGATTAATTGGTTTGGTTTTGTTGGGTCTTCAACCATAAAACTGATTTTTAAGTGTTTTATGTGTTTGGGTGTTTATTTTGGCTTGTTTTAGGTGTTTGAACTCTTGTGCACTCAAGTTTGGAGGAGTTTTACTTGTTGGCTGAACAGGTGAGTTCTAGACCCTAGTTTTTATGTGTTGTTAAACTTTTGGGGCTGAAAATGCATTAATCAAAATGTATTACCACTGTTTAATATGTATCCATATGTATAAGTGTGTTTATGTTTGTGTTTATGATTGTATGTGTGTTCTTGATGCTTAGAATGATGGATATAAGCTTAGAACATGTTAGAATGCAGTTTGGGTTCGAAAATAAGTCTGAAATATGCGTAATAATTGGTCATGCGCCCATATAGGGCTCATGTGCCTGAAAATTTGACTTGAAGTGCCTAAGTGTGTGTCATGCGCCCAAATAGGGGTCATGCGCCCAGGGAATTGCCCAAATAATTCTAAGTGCTTGGTCATGCGCCCCAATAGTTGCCATGTGCCTGATAGTTTCTCCTACGCCCAAGGTTCCTCATGCGCCTACTGTTCAAATAGTCTAAGTGTTAACTCATGCGCCCATATAGTAGTCATGCGCCCAGGATTGGCCCTAAGGCGCCTAAGTGTTGGTTCATGCGCCTGCATATTGTTCATGCGCCCAAGCAGTACTCATGAGCTTGCATAGTACTCATGCGCCCAAGACTTAGAAAAATTTCTGGAATTTTGGGAAATCAGAATTTTTAGGGTTTGACCCTGGTTTGACTTGATGTATATCATTGTTCATTTTATGCATGTTTTTGGGTTGTTCTTGTGTTCCATATTATGTATCTATTCTATGGCTTTACGTTGTGTGAATATATATATCCGTATATGTAAAGTATTATCATTGAAGAAAGTGAAAGATTAATGTTAATGAAAAAGTGGAACATAAGAAATGAATGAAAGTCTTGCAAGCAAATGATAAAGGAGGTTCACAACTCATTGAGAGTTGCTAGCTCAACTGTGTGTAATATAGCGTGTGATCTTGGCTAACCCATGAGGGTTTACACATAGGGGGATCAGTCTTGGTGATTAATCCCACAGTGCGAAACAGGGTCCTTGTCACTTAACCCCGATAATGAGGTGGCCGTGTGCCCAACGATAGGGGTAAAGTTATGACAGGACTTGGAAATAGTGAAAGATAATGAAAAAGTAAGAAACGAACGAATGTATGAGATAATGAAAGATAATCAAGATATTACCTTGATGTATGTATGATGAATGCTCACGTGCAAAAGTAAAGGAAATATTTTATTGAAAGGGATATTTTCATATATAAATCTTACAAGGTATTTTAAACGCTTTAAAACTAGAACTCACTCAGCAACGCTGACTTTTATGCATTTTCAGTTGGCAGGTAATTATTGCTGAGGATGGCAAACGGGGGAAGCTACTCGTCAGGGCAAGACTGGAAACCGTTCATGCTTAATGATCTTGTTGTATTGTAATGCAATTAATAGATTATTTTGTAACCCTAACTTACAACGATGTATTATTTTGCAACATTAATTATATGCATGAATGGTTTTTGTTAATTCAATTCTGCTGCGATGTTTTATGAAATGTTTATTGTTTTATATAATAATGCTATGATTGTCCAACTGTGAGGTCTCCGGGAACGGGGCCTTATAGAAAAATAAAAAAATTTCATCGTATGAAAGATTAAAATGGGTATGGGTTTGGGTTTACCTCACCAATGTGTCAAATGTTATAGTTTCAACAGTGTTAGTGCCTTGATTCAGATGGGTAAGTAGTGTCACGATGACGGCATCAACTTCACGTGCCACAATGGTAGTAATCTTGCGGCCGGAGTTTCTAGAACAGGATCGGTTTTGACGAGAAGACATGCTGAAAGAATATGAAAACTTTTATAACGATCGAATAACGGGTTTTATAATTTCAGAATGATTAAATCGATGATAAGATGATTTAGAATATCAATGAGATGTTCCGAGTGTAAACTTTTGGTTCACAAACCAAAGCAAATACGTTGACTTATCAAAGCATTTGGTCAACCACAACTTTAATGAAGACATGCATACCTATAAGTGGACACTCACCCCAAGGGTTTTCAAGTAAGGTAAATGGATCCATCGGTTGATTTGGATTTATATGAATACCTTGCCTAGATAGAACACCTTGAGGAATAGGCATCACACTCTTCCAATATTGCATGTTTTCATCTATAGGACATAGACTTTGATGGGATTTGAAAACCATGAATAACAATTTAAAATTCAAAATCTTAAAACCATTTGATTTAGGCACAATGCCTTAGAATATGATTTGAGAATTCTGTGTGCATTGATTGAAATCAAGGTATTAGAAATATCATGTAAAGCATATAATAACATAATCACGTCTAAGCATATAAGGCACATAAAATCCTACTTAAACAGATAAAATACATGAGATGACTCATTTGCAAGGGTACTTAGTTATAGTGTAGGTTATTCTATTTCTAATAACCTAATTCCCTATAACCATGGCTCTGATACCAATCTTTCACACCCCGACCGACGGCGGAATCATCAGGGTGGACCAATGTGAATCGATTTCTCATAGCATATGGTAGTAATTGCGTTGACATAATATTAAATGTATTTTAATTGGATAATACTAGTCAAACAATACATTACAAATCAAACAAAAACTCAAATAAACATGATAATATTTTCTTTAAATTTTGACAAAGTCTAAGCCCTAAATGAGCATTTAGAATTCCACGAATCTGCATTCTTGAAATCATATAAAAAAGTAATGAGTCAGCTAACGAATTAGCCGGTGAGTAAACATTAGTTTGCACACATATATAGTTTGATTAGAATGATTGAAAACAATTCAATTCTCATGGTAATGTTAAGACTCATAATGCAATAGTGTAATATAAAAGACAAACCAACACAATCAAACCTAATGACTGAATTAACTCGGTCCGCAGACGACGCCTTATAGAATATATGATTACAGTTTCAATCACCACGCGAATAAACAAGTGGGGTGAGTTTGTCAAACCAATAGATGTATCATTGTTACCATGATTGCATGAATTAATAATTGTGTTCTCATTAGGTTTATCTAACTATGAACATATAATTGTAAGTAATGATTTAAATACTAGACTTGAATTTGGGTTTTAATTTGGATTTGGGTTTAACAAAATAATTTTAATAATATAATGTAATTAATATAGCTTGATTAGATAAAATAGAATATATTTATTGATTAATTAAGATTGAAAAAATAAATTATTAGTGAAATTGGATAATTAAAGATTAATAATTGATTAAATAAAGATTTATTATTAAAGTATAAAAAGGAATAATTAATTCAATAAGTAATTATCTAAAACTGATCAAAAATAATTAATTGAATATTTAATTATCTAAAGGAGTTACAAAAATATAGATTTAAAACTTGGATAATCAAAACCAAAATCATACATAAAGAACAAACCTAAATATGATTATCGAGCAAGCAACTACATCACTAACATCATCTTCATTGTCATTGCCATTGTCATCTTCAATATGATCAATAACCGAAACCCTCTTATGTTTTCATCATCATCTTCATCAATGAAATCATCATCTTCATCATCGCCTTCATCTTTGTGACTACGAACCATAGTTTCGTTGATCAATGGTCGCAAACCTTCAAAAGTATCAATTGTTCTGATATAACTTTTGAACACACTGAAATCGTATAACTATAATTTTTTAAGGTTTCAAATTGAAACAATTACGCTACCATCTTCATCTTCATGAACGGCTTCATTTTCATTGTCATCATCATCATCTCATCTTTAGTTCATCTTCATCGTAACACAAAAGAAAAATATATAGGGTTCCTAAATTTTTATGATTTCACCACAACTTTGATTTTGATTTGTTATATCAATATTGAAAATAATGATATGATAAAGTAAAATCTCGAATTCAACTCTTAGAAATCATAGCCATCTTTGAAAAGTCAATAACTAACATAATTAAGTAGAATAAAAGAAGGAAAGCAATAAATACCTAAATATAAAATGACATTAGCACCCTTTATGAATATTTTAAATTAAAAATAAAAACTATATTTATTAATGGTTAGAATGAGTTCTCGTAGTTTTCGTGATCTGTACGACTCATCATGGACCAGACCATATCTAATAAGGTATGGTTTCTCCTTTCAAACACACCATTATGTTTTGGTATTCCAGGTGGAGTGAGTTGAGCAACTATTTGATTTGAGATGTTCATTAAAGTCATAGCTTAGATATTCACAACCACCATCTGACCAAATGGCTTTCATATTTTTCCTATGCTTATTTTGTACTTCATTTTGAAACATTTTGAAAACTTCAAATGCTTCATTCTTGTGTTTCAATAGGTAGACATACTGAAATCATATGTGAATATTATAAAGTGCCTCTCATCACTTTTCTTAACAATGTTCTAAAAGGACCACACACATTATTGTGTATAAGTCCTAGTAAAGTATCAGCTCGTCCACCTATTGGTGTGTGCTATGAATGTATATATTTTTATAGGGATTTTTGTACAGATTCAGTTTTAAATGGTTTTAGTTATACTAAACTACACACAAAAGGCAAGTGTACCTATCATGTGGTAATATAATATTGGTAATAACTGAGTATCAATCCGTGGACAGACTGGGTCTACTTAACGACCTTTATATTTTACTGTCATATTGGGTTTTGATTTAGGAAAATGATCTGTTTGTTAAGGTGACTTAATTTTTTTTTGATTTTAAAAAATATTATTAAAATAAATAAAAGGTAAATAAATCTTGAGACTTTTCGAGATAATTCAATGAAATGAGGCTATCATCGAAATTTAGGTTCCACTTTAGTAACTGTGATGAATTGCATAGTATGGTTAAAGATATAGATTAAAGTAATTATGTTAATGTTTATAAACATAAGCTAGCATGTAGTTATCATCAACTGGCTTCATAGTGATAAGAAAATTTGCATCAAGTAACTTATGAAACAACCACTGAGCCCCTAACGATGTAGGTAATGTTTGTGAATCCTTTTAAAATAAGATTTCTAAAAACATAATGCACGACCTGCTAACGGTGATGCAACAATTTCACAAGATTGGAGAGATCAAACACTTAATCAAATAGGGAACCGGCAAATGAAACAAAGAAAAATAGTAAAGAACACAAGTCAAACACAAGTAATGGTTTTCAAGAATGATGTATATTTCTCTCAAGTTTTTACAATTGTTACAAGGCTTAGTCCTAAGGACTAGTATATGAGACAGTTTATACTATATTCTACAGCTGACCATACTTTAAAGGCCAGCTAGAACACTAATCTAGACAACCAGCTTACCCTTCTTAATCTTCTACTTTATCACTCTAATGTGCTCATCCATTGTGGATAAAGACATTGGACCAAGTCTCCTTCCGAAGAACCCATATAGCTTCAAGAAGCTCACCATCTTCATTTTGTCAGTAGACTTCTTCTAATTGGCTTTGATGGTGGCTCTTGACTTAGCAGCCTTCTCCCTCATCTTCCTATTAGCAACTTTCTTTTCTTTTAGAACTTCTTGCTCTAGCTGTTTGAGGTACTCAAACTCAATATACTCATATGATAGAGGGAGTAAGGCTTCTGCCTGATAGAGGCATGTGGTACTCAGGTAGGTTATCATCTTTTGTCTATTTTGTTCCCTTCCTACTTGAGTTTCTTGTTCAACTACCATAGTCTCTACTTTAGGACTTTCTTGAACTGGAGAGAGGACAGGGGCTTTATACAATCAATTTTTTTTCCTTTCTTCCTTGATCTTAAGGAGCAATTCTACAGCCTCAGCCATATTCCTCTCTTTTGACACTTCACTGTCAACCAGCTTATTTAATTCTTCTAAGGGAAGAAAGATTATTTCATCAATGTTATAGTTACTAGACACTAGATAATTTAATCTAGCTGCCCTTAACTCATCCTCTTGAGTATTTGGCCTAGGGGCAACCCTGATTGCAGCTTGCATGAAGCTGGGAGTCCTTCTTGTTCTCTCTCCCCTTGCCTTCCTCTTCCTCTCCCTCTTCTTCTCCTCCTCAATCTTCTTAGTGGTCAGGATCATCTTCCCTTTATCAATCACTGGCCTATGTGACTCAGGGTGGAGAGAGCTTTGGCCTTCTTGACTTGATGCTGCACTTAAGCTCTGGCCAGGGAGAGACTGTGAGACACCTTTATCAGCTGGTGTCTCACTAAGGGTACTGGGTGCAGAAGCAGTTGCAGTCTCAAGGTTCACAGGTTCTTCTGCTGGGCCATCAACTAAGGTTTCCCCTTAGAAGCTACTCTTAGGGTCTGCCTTAGTATCCAATTGACCAACAGTTTTCCCTACTAGCCTTTGTCTATATAGATAGGATCTTCTCTTTAACTCTTCAAGCACCCTTAGCTGGATCCTCTCGTCTAACCTGTCAGCTTGCTTGTTATGACTTGGGTTGGCAAGTTGCAGGTCAACAAAAGGAAAATTCTCATAGTATCTCAGGGTCTGAAAATTGAACACTTCTTGCTGACCCTGATATCTAGAGAGTACCAGGGCTCTTCTATCATAGTCATACCTCCATCCTACTATTAGGTTGTTAGCAAGATACCCTTCTCAAATAGACTTTAAATTAAGGCATCCACATTGATATAGGCCTAAAGAGGTTGTTGAGTGTGGATAATTTCAAGTGAGGATGGTGAGCCCTCAATGTCCATACTCTGGGCAGTACTCTCAGGTTTCGTGATTGTAGTTAAGACTTTCTCCCCCTTTTTGGTAGCATCACCCACTTGCATAGGTGAGCTAGAGGTTAGGCCCACCACACCCATAGGTTCTTATGGACCTGATTAAACATGCTTGGCAGGCCTCTCAGCTAACTTGCCCTTAAGATTGGTGATCTCAAGTTTCTGATTAAGGACCTGCCTTTGTAAGGTGGCCACCTACGATTCCAGGTGACTAACCTTAGAGACCTAGTAGGTGCAGGTTTTTGAGAATGTTTGCACCCTTTGTTGCAGACTCCCCTCATCTTTATCAGAAGAATCATAGGGGAATGAGAGTACATAACCAAAGTCATCTCCCTCACCACCATATATTAGTTCTTGGACTCTGGATTTCCCCTGCTCCATGATAGCTTCATGAGAAGTATCAAGGGGCTGGGTTGTCATGGTTGAGGTCTTAATGATATAATCACTTTTAAAAGTGACAACCTCTTCCATATGGACCTTCTAAACATGTTCAGCAAGATCCACCTTAGTTAGGATGGATGATGTGGGCTATATATGGGGGTAGCAGGAGCACTCATCTCTCCTTGAGCAGGGGAGGAGAAGAGAGACTCATGGTACTTATTGAATCCCATATCCTCATCATCATAGAATTATAGGTTAGGGATTGGTTGGTTTAAGTCTAAAGGCTGGGGATGGTAACTGTCACCTGAAGGTTGTTCACCTGAGTTTTAAGACTCAGAGTGAAGGCTTACAGCTTGGGTAATGAGCTCATCAGGCTGAGGATGAGGAACCTAAGCATCGATTAATGAAATGATGGGAGTGGCTTGCTCCTCAAAGGAGTGGGAGCTCTTGGTTCCACTTCCCCCTACATTGGTGAGTGTATAAGGGCCTGATCAATTTGAATAGACTGAGTAGGGGTTTGTTTGGATTTTCTTTGGTAGGTGATGGTTATTTGAGGCTGATCAGGTTGTGAAGATCATGAAGGTGTGCGTTCAACACTGGCTGGTACTACGAAGTTGTCACCTAACATTTTTTGGACAAGGCCTGTTTCTACCCCTGAGAAACCAACAATGGTTTTTCTCATGATTTTGAAGATGTCGGGCTTCATCTGTCCCAATTTAAGAGTGTTACCTGTTCCCATCAACTGTGAGCCCAGTCCACAACTAAGAATGTGTTGGACATATATAGGGAACATGTAATACTCTAAGAAGTCTAAGTTAGCAAGCAAGTTTGTGTAAACAAACTGAGAGTACATGAACTTGACCCCCAAGACCATCCTATGGACTTTATAGGATATATCCTTAGGAATTTGATCCCATCCTCCATGTTTGTTTGATAAAGAGTGGATTATAACATAGAGGTACTTCCATCGGAGACCTTACCCTTCTTGAAGGTCCTGACTGAGTAGACCGCTTCATAGCTCATCTACCTGAATGATCCATTGACAACTTCTTTAGGGAAGGAAAGTTCGCCTTCTTCATCATCTAGCCTGACATTAGTGTTGATGGTGGCTGGGGTGATGAAAACAGTCTTCCTATGCACTGATGTAGACAATGCCTTCTCACCATCCAAGATAACCTCTTGGCAGGTCCTCTAGAACTCCCGCAGTTGTTCTTTATATAGTGGAGGGTCTATTTTGAGTGTGGTGAGGTATGATGATTGAGATAGAAAGTGACAAACGTCTGAGAAACCAGGATCTTTCTCAGACGACAACAGAGCAACCTGGTTGTGTAGCTTGTGTAGTAGCATGGAGAAATCCGGCTGGTTTTGGGGTCCGGGATTAGCCATTTGAGGAAGCTTTAGTAAGAAGAAAGTAAAGAAAAATAAGGGTTTGTGGGTGATTTAGGGCTAAAAGTTTAACAAATGAAGAAGAAGTGAGAGGGAGACTCGTTGAAAAAGGTATTTATATGCTTGGATTTGAGAAAAAGTTATTGCAAAAGATAAACTTTAAAATCCGGATGTCAGTCCCAGCTCTAAAAAAATGCCCAAAAAGGTAGTTATCTTGGAAGTTGAAAATCTTCCGAAGGTAATTTGCCTTTGGAAGTTTTGAGAAATATTTCCAAAGCTAATTTGACTTTAGAAGATATTCCTTAGTTTGATAGGAATTGCTTAAGAACAAAAGGTACTTAGAGTAATTTTGCTTTCGAGACATAATTGGTTTCAGAAGATATTAAACTTCAGAAGTTTCATATCTTCCGAAGTTAATCATCTACTCAAGAGTGTGTCTTCTCTGATACCAATTGTAGGACTGGTTATGGGTGATGCAACAGTTTCACAAGGTTGGAAAGATCAAACACTTAATAGATCAAATAGGGAACCGACAAATGAAACAAAGAACAAGAGTAAAGAACACAAGTAGATCACAAGTAATGGTTTTCAAGAATGACATATATTGCTCTCAAGTGTTTTACAATCGATACAAGGCTTAGTCCTTAGGACTAGTACATGAGACACTTTATGCTACATCCTACATCCAGCCATACTTTGAAGGCCAGCTGGAACACTAATCTAGACAACAAGATCAATGTAAAATCAAAAGGCAGATTGCCTTTTGACCAGTGACTATGACATGTCGTAGCTCACATCGTAATCTATTACAAAAAGGATAAAAGTACAAGTGCAAATAGTTACAGAGTCTAAGACCTTATCTATAGTTGACAAAAGTATGGAGATGTCACCAACTTGTATAAGTTGGTAATTTATCAGAGATGGCAGCGAAAAGTGGTTTAGCATTTGTCAAAAGCATGTCAGAGAAAGCATGTCTTCTTTGTCTTCAGAAGAAATCAGTCTCTTGGCTTCGGAAAACTTTGTCTTGAAGCTTCGGAAGACTTCATCTTTGGCTTTGGAAGATTTTGTCTTTGGCTTTGGAAGATTTGACACTTAGTGAATTTGTTTGTGCCTTGTCAAATCTACCAAAGTAACTTCCTTTGTACTTCACAATGCTTGTTGAGAGAACTTTGGTTTGTATCAGCCTCTAAGGTAACTCTTACACATAACTTAATGTTAGAAAGAGAGTTGATTAAGTTTCTATTTAACATACCATTAACTTTAGAAAAGCATAACAACTATTGTAGATTTCTCAAACTAATAAAAAATAACACACAAATGATCATAAAGTTAAGCTGATATGATTTTTAATAACCATTTCTGGGTCATTAACCATGAGTATATTATGAAGACCAGTTTTGTAAATAAAAGTTAGTTCGTATGTTTTTCAACCTTGTATGACATTCACAATTACAAATCATGAGTTTATAACTTCTCGTTTAAATGTAGATGCTATCAATCAAAAGTTTACCCAAAATTACCATAACATTAAAATAACATAAACCACACCACTAGTTCATCACAAATTACATAAGTTTCACCTAGTTAGGATGATAATAAGAGTTTAGCTCATAATGAGCTTGAACATAACAACAATGATAGAAGATAGTAATGAAATAATTGGTAAGTTGGAACAATCATACCTGGTGATCCATTATGGATGATATTTAATGATCCCAAGCCTCTTCTAAGTATTGAATGGACCTCCCTAGCCTTGCAAAGACCTTCAAAGCTAGATTCCCAAGAGAAAACAACAAAGTTTCACCCCTCCAAAAGGTCTCCTCAAATTTGCAAATGAGCTGCTATTTATAGGCTTTCTGGAGTGTCGGGCACCTCCCCGTGCCTCCCAAGGAACGGTCCCATGCTAGTATGAAATACATAAAAGTTTGTCGACTGGTACACGTAGAAATTTTTGGGCACACCCCCATGCCTCCTAGGGCATACCGCCGTGCCTGTCTGGGTATAGTACTTTTGTCCTGTTGGACTAAAAAACATGATGGTGTGCTAAATTTAGCATGGGGGTGTGTTTCAGACCGGGCATGGGGGCGTGCCTCATGAGGCATGAGCCATTCTTGGATTTTTGAGCTCGTTTTTCTTTGATTTACTTCTTTTTTAAGTTTTTTTGTTCATCTTGACCTTTTCCAAGCCTGAAAACACAATTTAACAAATTTTAGTACTAATTCATCACTTTTAGTAAGAATTTTAGGAATAACTGATGTGCAATTAATATGTTTATATGTATAATTGGAAGCACATCACCCATCCTAATGAATAGAGATTTAGACAACTTGCCACAAATTAAAGATTCACATTGTCAAACGATTCTGATTTAGTGGGTTCTAAGGTTTTATCACTTTGGAGTTTTGATATATGTTTCTTATTTATATTGCCAATTCTACAATGCTAAATATATGACTTGTTAATTTTTGGTTTTGATCTTTTGGTGTTGAGAGCATAGATTGAGTTATCACTACATGATCCATGAGTATCAACTTCATATATTTCATTGTGTGGCCAAACTTCAAAATATAAAACATTAGATTTTCATGTTAATATGTTTTCATCATGGAAATAAAAAGAAAAATCATGCTCATATAATCAATCAGCTGATAAAATGTTTCTAGTTACAGATGGTACACAACAAACATTACATAAATTTAAATGAAGGCCAACCGGTAACAAAATGGAGTACTCTCCTATGGCTTCAATCGCAACATTAGTTCCATTTCCAACTTGGAGCACCAATTTGCCTTCCCTTAGCTATTTAACCTTCTTTAGATCCTGCAAGTAATTGCAAATATGAATACCACACCTAGTGGCAATTACCCATGAATTATTATTAAAGGCCTATGACTCTATAACATAAATACCTAAATATAGAGTCCCATTGGTATTCTTCTTCAGGTCAGCTGGTAGCTTATAGCATTCCCTCTTCTAATGACCATCCCTATATAACGCAAATGGTTGTAATTCTTTGGAGGCTTGTCATGTGCCTTGGCTATGGGTGCTTGCTTCTTGAATTTCACCATAGCCTTTGGCTTGGCCCGAGGAATCACCCATGGCTACTTTCCCTTTCCCTATCCCTATCCCTAAACATTTGGTTTCTTGACTTGACCCTCCCATGTCATAAGAACCTATTTGGACTTGAAGGTATTTGTGATGTGCTTCTCAGCAACTTTTAACATGCTAGGAAGCTCTAAACTTGACTTTTCGAAGCCATCCATAATATTGTTCACCATAAAATGGTTAAATTACTTAGGAAGTGACCCCATTATCATGATGATAGCTAGGTCATTCTTAAGTGTTGAACCAAACCTCTCAAACCATCCTACATAGCCCTTCATGATTGAAAAATGAAGGCTAGCAGGAGTTTGCTCTTGTATCCAAAATTGACAAGAGAAATCATAGTGTCATAAATCTATTGTCGGGCTTGATCTTGGAACATCAACTTGAGTTCTTCAATTTTTTGTATGCCTTTTGGTGTTCAAAATATAGTTGTAGATTTGGCTCCATAGTTGCCAACATAAGGCAGGCAACAATTTATGTGTAAGACCCTGTTCCCGGAGACCTCACAGTTGGACAATCATAGCATTATTATATTAAACAATACACATTTCATAAATATTGCAAAAGAATTAAGTTAACAAAAACCATTCATGCATATAATTAATGTTGCAAAATAATACATCGTTGTAAGTTAGAGTTACAAAATAATCAATTAGTTTCATTAAAATACAACAAAATCATTAAACATGAACGGATGCCAGTCTTGCCCCGACGAGTGGCTTCCCCCACGTGCCACCCTCAGCAATAATTACCTGCCAACTGAAAATGCATAAAAGTCAGCGTTGCTGAGTGAGTTCTAGTTTAAAACATTAAAATACCTTTATTTATGTATGAAAATATCATTTTTCTTAAAGTACTTCCTTTTCATAAAATTCATTACTTTCGTACGTGATCACACATCATACATACAACAAGATAATATTCATTATTATCTTTCATCATTTGTCTCTTTTATTCCGTACTTTCATTATTATCTTTCACTTTCTACAGGACCAATGTGCAATACCCCGACATTGTGCACGAAGCTGGTGTTGGGCCTGAGGTCTATAAATAGACCCCGAACATTATTCACGAAGCTGACCCAGTCACCTGAGGCAACAAACAAAGGTCTTCGTTAATCTCAAAGATTGACCCTATGTGCATCCTCATAGGGTAGCTAACCCGCACACAGTTGAGCTGACAACCCATGGTTGTGAAGCTCCTTTCATTTTGCTTGCAAGACTATCATTCATTCTTTATGTTTCACTTTTTGTTAATATTAATCTTTCACTTGATTAATAATGATACTTATGAGCATAATCACACCACATGAAGCCAGATAACAATACATAATATGGAACACAAGAACAGGCCATAAACATGCATGGAATAAACAAATACAACCATCAAATCAATCCAGGGTCAAACCCTAAAATTTCTATTTTCCCAAAATTTCAGAAAAATTTTCTAAGTGTTCTAGACGAATGGGCACTATGCTGGCGCATGAATCCTGCTTGGGTGCATGAACCAACACTTAGGCGTTTGGGCACTAACTTTGGGCGCATGAGAGACTGTTCAGGCACATGACCTTCACTTAGGCACCAGAATAAGCTGGTTTGGCGCATGTGGTACTGTTCAGGTTCATGACCTACACTTAGGCATTTCTGGATAGTGGGCGCATGGGAATGACTTAGGCGCATGGGTTAACACTTAGTATACTAAGGCAAATTTTTAGGCGCATGTGGACTATAGGGGCGCATGAACTTCACTTAAAGTTTTTCTAAGGCAAACATTTTTAGGCGCATGGACCCTGTTTGGTGCATGGCCAACTATTGTTCATTTTTCAGAATCAAATTTAAACCTAATCTGCATATGAACCTGTTCTAAGCTTATTCCTATCATTCTAAGCAACAACATCACATAAACAACCATGTAACACAAGGACATAAGCATAAACACATACTGTTATACCTATAACAGTAATAAATCATTTTAACATGCATTTTCAGCCCCAAATGTTAAAAACACATAGAAAACCGGGCTCTAGAACTCACCAATTGCAACCAACAAGTAAAACTCCTCCAAACTTGTGTGCACAAGAGTTCAAACACCTAAAACACAACCAAGCAAACAACCAAGCACAATGAACACATGAAAATTGGTTCTAAGGTCGAAAACCCACAAACTGAACCAAAAATACAAAAAACACTCACCAAAGTGCGAATTGTCAGCCTTTCTTCCTTGAATATCCGAGAGAGCAGCTTCTTCTTCTTTCTTCTCTTTTCAGTCAAACACAGAAGTGGGGAAAAGATATATGGGTGGCCATACTCTCAAATATATTAAAATATTTGAGTTTTGTACTCTTTACACTTTGCCCCCCTAAACTTTGGCTCCTTTTCCCTTTTGCAAGACACTTTTGTTTTCTTTTCTTATTGCTTTTCTTTTATTTTGACAAAATTTCAGGTTTTACATTATGCCTCATCGAAATGCTTATCCATGCATCCTTTCGAGCTTTGGGTGCATTTTGTACCAAAGCATTAGAAATAGGTCCCTCAGGAACTTACATTTTCTTTTCTTGCATAAGAACAATCTGAAGATAGCAATATTAGTCCAAGATAGATTGAATAGTAAATGCGTTTGAGACTGGAATGATTGAGGTAATTAGAGTTGTTGTCATCTACAAAATGAAGTTTTTAAGTTTTAGTACATTTGGATATTTAAATCCCTTAATAATTAAGTACCCTATGTTTTATAATAAAACCATAATTATTTAAAGGCTAAAATCCACATCACACTTAACTTCTTGTGTTTGGCCTGCACACTATCCACAAGAATTTCGATGATAGGTACGTTTATGGAAAACCAATTGCTTACTTGCAACTCTTAGATCCTGGGATCTATTAACATAATTTGTTAATAGTGGCATGTTTGTTCCAATCTATGTCAACTTTCCCATTGTAATTGGCCTTGTTATTTGCAGAAGGTCAGGCGATAAGTAACATACTTTAAAACATGTGATGTCCAATATGCTTGGTCTGTGCACTTTCTACAAAGGTTGTGACAAACCAGCTTACCTTGTCACAAGATGTAACACCCCGAAATTCTATTTAAAATATAACAAAAGGAAAAGTATCTAGAAGGAAGAGGTAAAGGATACAAGTTGAAGGGGGTAAAGTGTACAAAGTACAAAACTTTAAATTATATTAATCAAATGGGTATGGCCACCCACGTTAAAGCATATCTGCTTTCTGTTCTCGGTCAAGAAGAAGAAGAAAGGGGTGCTGATTTTAGAGAAGAAGAAGGAAGGAAAAGCTGCAAAAGGTTAATTTCTCGGGTCTATGTTCAGTTTTAGCTTAGTTTGCATCTAGTAACCAAAGTTCTCGGTGTTTTAGAAGGTAGTTCTCAGGATTTCGAGGCTAAAATCGTAAGTGGAGGTGTTTGATTTGAAGAGCTGCTTCAAGGTGAGTTTCTAGATCCCCTTTTTACTAGTTTTCTAAGTGTTTGGGGCTGTTATGCATACCGGGCAGAAGGCTTCTAAACCAACCGTGAGTTTCTGCATTATGTTCGATTGTGTTCCTTTGATGTGTGTTTTTAGATGTTTTCCTAAGATGTGAATGGTGTTTAGTTTGTTATAAGTATGTAGTATGATAGATCTATGCCAAGGGTGTGTTAGGATGATGATTGGGAGCTGGAAATAGCATCAGTTACGTTGCAGGTTAATCTGTTCATCCGCATTTGGTGAACATTCAGCAGCTAAGTCTTTTGTTCATCCGCATTTGCTACAGTGTCATCCGCATTTGCTATAGTTCATGCGCATTTGCTTCAGTCATCCGCATTTGGTTCATGCACATTTCTTTGGGACACTTAGAATATTTTCTGAGGTGTTCATCCGCATTTGGTTACTCATCTGCATTTTCCTATTCATCCGCATTTGGTTACTCATTCGCATTTTTCTGTTCATTCGCCTTTGTTTGCTCATCCGCATTTCTTTAAGGGGACAGAATATTTTGAGATTTTGGGTTGTAGAATTTAAGTGCTAAGAAATGATGTCCAGGGGCGGCTTAGGCTTATTTATGATGATGGCATGTGAGGATGTTTATGATGTGTATGTTGTGGTTGTATGTATGTGTTATCTTTCTTCGTTAAACGGTTTTCAAACGTATGTATTATGTTATAATACCTGTTGTGTATTATGTTGTGACTTTACGTGGTATGATGTATGAATGAACGTAAAGTATTATATAACGAAGTGAAAGATAACGTTAATGAAAAGTGAAAAGTAAATGAATAAATGAAAGGCTTGCAAGCAGATGAAGAGAGGTGCACAACCGTTAGGTGGTAGCTCAACTGTGTGCGGTTTAGCTAACCCAAGGATGCACACAGGGAGTCTATCCTTGAGATAGGCTCAAAGGGAGTCTTTATGGCTCGAAGGGAGTCTTTGTGACTCAAAAGGAGTCTTTGTGACTCGAAGGGAGTCTTTATGGCTCGAAGGGAGTTCAATCCTTGAGATTGACTCGAAGGGGATCCTTATCGCGTACCCTGGTCTGTCTTTGGTAGGAGACGGGGGTTTGCATGTGACGGGATCTATATGAAGGTATATGATAATAATGAATGAAAGAAGGAATGAATGAACAAGAATGAAGATAATAATTATTATCAATGTGTACGTATGATGTATGACCGCGAACGAATATAAGTTTTGGTTTAAAGAAAGTAAAGTATTTTTATTATGAAAACTAGAACTCACTAGTGTCTCTGAATTTTTGTATGCATGATAGTTGGCAAGTTATTGTTGATGCTGAGGAGTTGCAGACATGGATGCATACGCTACTGGGAGTGTTTTGAAGGCTGGCATCCACGTTTTGACATGTTAATGAAATATAAACAAGCGTTGTAATGTAATGAATTAACATGTTTTTGTTATTAATGAAAGTTTTCAAATTCCACTACAAAAGTAATATATGCTTTGAATGTTTTATGCGATGACGGTCCAGTTTGTAAGTGTTCCGGAAATGGGGCCTTACAAGTTGGTATCAGAGCTCAAGTTTAAGTGAATTGGGTAAATATTTTCAAAAAGAACCTAATCTTAAACTGAGAATGGGACGAAAGGAAAGGGATGCCGGTCCCAGTAGCTACGTGCCTGCAGGTAAAAGTTTTATGTAAGCTTTTTGTAAGTTAATGTTAACCTGTATATGTGCGCATGTTATGTGGCTTGTGTGCTTTTGTGTGGATTTAGATACTGATGTAGTCAGGATAGAGAATGCTTGTCGGATGAAGAGTAAAGTAAGTGGCTAATCACAACTAGCCACTGTAATTAGGGACTTACTATACTTGACATTAACTGAGCTATTACCTTGATTGACCGTGTTGGTGTTTGAATCTTGTAGTGTTCATAGATGGCTGGTGGTAGGTCTTCTGAGGCTTTGCGTGGTGGAGGTCATGGTGGACGTGGTGTTAGACCGCGTGTCATGAGGAGCAGAGCTAAGACTACTGAGATGGCTCCTGAAGAGCCAGAGTTTCGTCACCAAGACGGTGAAGACGGAAGTGCTAATCTGAGAGCCTTAGTGAAGGAGGTGGTGGTTGAGGAGGTTCATCAGGTCATGTAGACTATTCTGCCGACTGTAGTGATCGAGGTCATTAGAACTATGAAGGAGGATGAGAATAAGGAGAGTGAGAAGAGGAGAACCGCATGACGAGGAGGTGAAGTCGGAGGTTCTAGAGATATGGAGCAACCCGATTCTGACATGGTTGTCTCCAGTGACGATGAGGAGGAGGAGGAAGCTGTGAAGGAGGCTTCGAAGGGATGCAGCTATGGAGCATTCCAAAGGTGTAGGCCTCCTGTGTTTGATGGAAATGGGAGTGTTGCTGCTGCACAACGTTGGGTGAGAGAAATGGAGGCGGTGCTTGACATCAGCGAGTGCCGTGAGGATCAAAAGGTGAAGTTTGCTACCCACTCTTTTGTGGATTCAGCCTTATGCTGATGGGACAATATTGTCCAGGCTGAGGGTACCAGGGCAGTCGGGAGGATGAGGTGGAAGGAACTGAACAGGTTGGTGATTGAGGAGTTTTGTCCTCAAAGGGAGCTGGACAAAGTTGAGAGGGAGTTCCTGCAGCTGGAAGCGGGAACGATGACTCACCAACAGTACACCACGAAGTTCAACAAGATGGCAAGGCTGGTGCCAGATTAGGTGACGCCCTGTCATGAAAGATCAAAAGATATATTCAAGGTCTGCCAACAGATATCCACAGACATCTGATCGCTACCCGACCAGGCCCGTTTCGGTCAGTGGTCGATCTGGCGGGGAGGTTGTACGACGAGCGAGAGGCGATGGCAATAATGGATGAAGAGGAGGAGGGGGCTATGTTAGGAGTAGGAACAAAGGCTGGATAATGACGATGGTGAATTTGAGGCTAGTGGTAAGAAGGTAAGGATGGATGACCCAAGGATGTTAGCAAGGGAAGCGAGGGAATACAAGAAATATGGGAAGGAGCATGCAGGAGAATGCAAGAGGGGATCGAATCTCTGTTTTCAATGCGGGAAGGAGGACCACCTGGCGAGAGATTGTCACACGATGAGATGTTACAGGTGTGGTGAGAGTGGGCACGGAGCATAGACTGCACGAAGTCAAGGGCTGAGAGCTCTGGGACAAGGCAAGGAGTTCAGAATGAGGAGAACAGAGGACGAGGGTTAGAGCATTTGCCCATACCGGGAGGAGGCTAGAGCAGAATCCAACGTGACATCAGGTACGTTTCTGGTAATTTAAAGTTATGCATCTATGCTTTAATTGTGGTGCTAGTTGTAGTTTCATTCCTGCTACCTTTGTGTTAAGTTACACGTTAGGAGTAGGAATATTGAAGAGCCATCGATGTAGAGATTGCTATGGGTGAGTCCACTAGGTTACCTATGCCCTAGAGAATTGCGTGATAGAATCACGAGTGCGCTTGTTCCTGCTAGACTGTTCAGGACAGACTTGGGTGGATAAACCTATCCCTTCGGATGAACTGGATAGAGGTTGTGAGACAAACACCAAGTGTTGCAAAAATATGGATTGATCAACAGTTCCCGACAAGAGTTCGGTGCCGACCTTCGGCGATGGAGTAATGATAAAGACCTCGCCTTGGAAAGGGATCATTCGAATTCGAAAGCAAGGAAAGTGGATACCGAGGCATATAGGGTCATTCTACATTGTTGCCCAGAAAGGAGAAGTGGCATACCAACTGGAGCTACCCGACATGTTAAGTGAGATTCATCTGACATTCCATGTATCTCGTCTAAGAAAGAGCTCAATCGATGAGGACATGATCGTGCCACTAAAGGATACTAAGATAGATGAAAGATTCAACTACATGAAGTAACCGGTGACCGTTCTGATAGAAGGAAAGGAGAGGTAAAAGAAGAATGGTTTCACTCGTGGGAGTGCAGTAGAGCCCGTAAGGGATCTAAGCCTACGTGTAAGATCAAGGAAGAGATGAGACAGCGTTACCCGTAACTGTTCGAGAAGCGACAGGTTTCAGGGACGAAACCTATATAAGAGGGGTGGACTTGTAACACCCCGAAATTCTATTTAAAAGATAACGAAAGGAAAAGTATCTAGAAGGAAGAGGTAAAGGATACAAGTTGAAGGGGGTAAAGTGTACAAAGTACAAAACTTTAAAATTATATTAATAAAATGGGTATGGCCACCCACTTTAAAGCATATCTGCTTTCTGTTCTCGGTCAAGAAGAAGAAGAAGAAAGGGGTGCCGGTTTTAGAGAAGAAGAAGGAAGGAAAAGCTGCAAAAGGTTAGTTTCTCGGGTCTATGTTCGGTTTTAGCTTAGTTTGCATCTTGTAACCAAAGTTCTCGGTGTTTTAGAAGGTTGTTCTTGGGATTTCGAGGCTGAAATCGCAAGTGGAGGTGTTTGGTTTGAAGAGCTGCTTCAAGGTGAGTTTCTAGATCCCCTTTTTAGTGGTTTTCTAACTGTTTAGGGTTGTTATGCATACCGGGCAGAAGGTTTCTAAACCAACCGTGAGTTTCTGCATTATGTTCGATTGTGTTCCTTTGATGTATGTTTTTAGATGGTTTCCTAAGATGTGTATGGTGTTTAGTTTGTTATAAGTATGTAGTATGATAGATCTATGCCAAGGGTGTGTTAGGATGATGATTGGGAGCTGGAAATAGCATCAGTTAAGTTGCAGGTTAATCTGTTCATCCGCATTTGCTGAACATTCAGCAAATAAGTCTTTTGTTTATCCGCATTTGCTACAGTGTCATCCGCATTTGCTACAGTTCATGCGCATTTGCTTCAGTCATCCGCATTTGGTTCATGCGCATTTCTTTGGGACACTTAGAATATTTTCTGAGGTGTTCATCCGCATTTGGTTACTCATCCGCATTTGCCTATTCATCCGTATTTGGTTACTCATCCGCATTTGTCTGTTCATCCACCTTCGTTTGCTCATTGCATTTCTTTAAGGAGACAGAATTTCTGAGATTTGGGATGTAGAATTTAAGTGCTAAGAAATGATGTCTCGGGGCGGCTTAGGCTTATTTATGATGTGATGGCTTGTGAGGATGTTTATGATGTGTATGTTGTGGTTGTATGTATGTGTTATCTTTCTTCATTAAACGATTTTCAAACGTATGTATTATGTTATAATACATGTTGTGTATTATGTTGTGACTTTACGTGGTATGATGTATGATTGAACGTAAAGTATTATGTAATTAAGTGAAAGATAATGTTAATGAAAAGTGAAAAGTAAATGAATAAATGAAAGGCTTTCAAGCAGATGAAGAGAGGTGCACAACCGTTAGGTTGGTAGCTCAACTGTGTGCGGTTTAACTAACCCGAAGGATGCACACAGGGAGTCTATCCTTGAGATCGGCTCGAAGGGAGTCTTTATGGCTCGAAGGGAGTCTTTGTGACTCAAAAGGAGTCTTTGTGACTCGAAGGGAGTCTTTACGGCTCGAAGGGAGTTCAATCCTTGAGATTGACTCGAAGGGGATCCTTATCGCGTACCCTGGTCTGTCTTCGGTAGGAGATGGGGGTATTGCATGTGACGGGATCTATATGAAGGTATATGATAATAATGAATGAAAGAAGGAATGAATGAACGAGAATGAAGATAATAATTATTATCAATGTGTACGTATGATGTATGACCGCGAACGAATATAAGTTTTGGTTTTAAAGAAAGTAAAGTATTTTATTATGAAAACTAGAACTCACTCAGCGTCGTTGACTTTTTGTATGCATGATAGTTGGCAGGTTTATTGTTGATGCTGAGGAGTTGCAGGCATGGATGCATACGCTACTGGGAGTGTTTTGAAGGCTGGCATCCACGTTTTGACATGTTAATGAAATATAAACAAGCGTTGTATTGTAATGAATTAACATGTTTTTGTTATTAATGAAAGTTTTCAAATTCCGCTACAAAAGTAATATGTGCTTTGAATGTTTTATGCGATGACGGTCCAGTTTGTAAGTGTTCCGGAAACGGGGCCTTACACAAGAACAATCAAATGAATGGCCCATGGAAACTCTTCACGTGAAAATCTTCATAATACGTAATTGTTTTAAATAGGATGATGTCACACCCAACCTTAACGGCGGAAACGTTGAGATGTGAGGGTTAAGATTATTCAATCCACACAACGCTACTTCAAAGTGTAAATATTATTAAACATCAATTTATAACATAACATTTCACATCATAAGTCACAAACCAACAATCATAACATAAGTTTAATCAAAACATCCAATTCCAAAATAATCCTTTATTTTCTCTAGGTCCAAATCCTAGATGATTTCATATCTTCAAGATCAACAACTAAGCTTGAGCATTTCCTGAAACATGTTAGAAAATACGATCAACATATAATGTTGGTGAGTTTCCATAGATTTTACATACATATATAAAATCCATTAAAGAGGCAATTCAAGTCATAGGTTAAAGAAAAATGCAAATATATGGATAGCATAATGATACAATCAAACCTTGACAAAGATACGGCCACAACAAAATATACGATCAACTAAGTGTACTTGGTTCCCATGATAGACAAGAATACGTCATCAGGAGCCGGCAATAACCTCGGCTTTAGCACCAAGTAGGATTGTCAAGCCCATAGATCTATGACGTTGCTAGGCTAGCAATAATTAATGATTGTTTTTTTACAAGAGTCTATCACATAATATTTGCACAAGTCCCAAATAACCAGGACAAAATGTAAAATTGCACATGCATTACAAGTATTTAAACGTTTTTACAAGTGTGCTTGTGATACGAGTAACATGTTTCACCCCAAAACGTGTGATTTAAAGTAAAATAGGGTATGGGAAAAACTCACATGATATATGACGTATGAGAAAAAAATAAGAATAAGGTAACTCCAACAATGTCTTCATAATTTGCCTAAAAAGTGAGTGTTCCAAGATTTAAAATTTAGCTGGTAAGGTCAAAAGACGATTCACCAAGAGTAGGGTTTCAATTGTGATCGGCATTTTTGGTTTAGTAAATAGTTTAAAATGATCTATATATATATTTTATTATTTAATTTGGTTAAATGAAATGGCAAAAAATGATTAACTAATAATAATTTAGGGATTACTATCAATAATAATTGAAATAAAGTATGTTGTCTTTATTTAAATAACACATTAAATGGTTAATCTATATTGATTTAGTATACGATGTGTAAATAAAAAGTGCGAAAAAAGATAGTTAATTTACTAATAATGGTTAATGAAATTTTAGTTTAAATAATTTGAATATATTTTATATAATCTAAACCCGTAAAGGAATTTATAATAATTTTTCAACTTTTGAAATCTAAAAAAAATTGAAGAATCTACCAAATTATAATTTCTAAAAATTTTAGAAATTACTAAATAATTCCGATTTAGTATAAAGTTATTAAAAAATGATTTTATATTATTTTAATAACATTTAAAATTTTATGGGATTAAAAATAGTTAAAAATCAAGTTTTAAAAATATATTGCAGGTGCCCGGGTTTGAACCCGGGTCCTCTGCATGTAAGGGGAGTGTTTTAACAGGTAGGCTCGGGCGCCTATGCCTGCCATAACCCGCAGCTTAAAACATAAAAACATTACCCGGTTAAATCCCCTAGTTTTGCATAAACCCTAGTTTCAATTTCACACTAATTGAACCACAAAATGAATTCGCAAAATAAAATTAACATTAGGGCTTTTATTCCCCACATGAATTCTAGTGTGTACATATGTTAAGTTACCTGGTTTCGATTGAATGTGCAAAAATAGAAGGATGAATAAGTCGACGGGTCTCGATGAGGAAATCAATGTGTATGTGTGATTTGTATCAAATTGGAGTTTTAGAAAGCATCAAATAGCTTTGTTGAATGTTTCACATCATTTATATTACCTTAATTTCGTCGGTTTCAACACACGAGTTCAATGCATTCATTCGGGGGTTATGATTCGGTTCTGGAATGATTAGAGGGTTTTAAATATTGAAATTGAATGATTTTCATTACGAATTGATTCCTAATGCGTTTTCAGTAGCTCATTTAGCTTAATTCACTCGAGTTTGAGCTTGAAACTGTTGGGTCCTTGAATAGATCTTCGGTTTCGAATGTGGGTACCGAAAACTCAACCTTTGCCGAAATTAGGAAGGGTTAAGGGTTCGAAACGGTTTTGCAAATGGAATGGGGCGGTTTGGGAGCTTAGTAGTGTGTTATATCGATGGTTTAACGGTCGCCGGAGCTGCGCCGGAGTTTGGCCAGCTGGCCACCGGAATACAAAGTTTTCACCTTTGGTCCCTAGGGTTTTAAAACTTATTATTTGATACCAAAACATTTATGTTTCAAAACTTGTATTTTTAACAAATTAATTTTTTTTGTCTATATATATATATATATATATATATATATATAATTTAGAAACATCTATAAATTTACAACCAACACTTAATTAGTTTATTTATTTAATAACTAATTAAGTTATAAAAGTTTTAAATAAATATAATTAAGACTACAAATTAATAGATATATTGGGATTATTAGAATTGAAAACGAACTCCCATAGTTCCATTATTGACATAAATAACGCTTACAAGAGATAACTGAAAACAACAATTATTTAATGAATATTCGAAAGGTCACAGTCTCCCCATCTTTAGGAAATTTCATCTCGAAATTAAAGATAAGACTAGACAAACAGATGTGGATGTTTCTTCTTCATGTAATCCTCGCGTTCCCAAGTGAATTCGGCTCCACGTTTATTTTCCCAACGAACTTTGACGATTGGGGTGATAGTCGTTCTGGTCTTCTTCATTGTTGGATCCATAATCTCGACAGGGTTCTTAACAAAATGCAAGAAATCGTCTATTTGGATATCCTCTAAAGGAACATGTAGACTTTCATCGGCCAAGCATTTTCTCAAGTTTGAAACATGAAAAACGGGATGAACCCCACTAAGTTCAGAGGGTAGTTCTAGTTTATAGGCCACTTTCCCGACTCTTTTCAGAATCTTGAGAGGTCCTACAAACCGTGGAGCTAACTTACCCTTCTTCCCAAAGCGAACAACTCCCTTCCATGGTGAGACTTTAAGAAGAACCATATCGTCGACTTGAAATTCTAACGGCTTGCGTCTTTTATCCGCGTAACTCTTTTGTCGACTCCTAGCCACCTCAAGGTTATTGCGGATTTTAGAAACCTTATCGGTCGTTTCCTGAATGAGTTCAGGGCCAGTAATGAAACTTTCACCGATGTCAGTCCAACAAATCGGAGAACGACATTTACGATCGTGTAGAGCTTCGAATGGTGCCATTTTGATGCTTGAGTGATAACTATTATTATAAGAAAACTCCGCTAACGGTAAATGCGTATCCCAGTCACCACCAAAATCTAGAACACAAAGACGTAACATATCCTCCAGAGTTTGGATGGTTTGCTCGGTTTGACCGTCCGTTTGCGGATGGTAAGACATGTTTAAATCCAGTTGAGTACCCAAGAGTTCTTGCATGGACGACCAAAAGTGTGAAGTGAAACGGAAATCACGATCGGATATGATGTGTAAGGGCACATCGTGACGGCTCATAATCTCATCAATGTAAATGCGAGCCAACTTTGAAACTTTGTAAGTGTCACGTATTGGTATGAAGTGTGCTGTTTTGCTCAAACGATTGACGATCACCCATATACTACATGACCATGAGAAGTATGAGGTAACTTGGTTATGAAGTCCATGGATATGTGTTCCTATTTCCGCATAGGGATCTTGGGTTGCTCAAGTGATCCACTACGTCGTTGGTGCTCCGCCTTGACCTTTGCACACATAAGACATTTGGCTACGTATGAAGCGATGTCCTTCTTCATTCCTGGCCACCAATATTGCCCGCGCAGGTCCATATACATCTTATCGGACCCATGGTAAATAGAATAACGTGTCTGATGAGCTTCGTTCATGATGAAATTACGAAGATTGTCACGATTCGGAATCCAGAGTCGGTTCAAGAAATACAACATACCATTTGGTTTTGTTTCAAGCTATGACCGAACTTTATACGCCAATTCTTCATCCTCTTTTCCTTCAGGTAAAGCAGCTTGTTGAGCTTCCAAAATGCAAAACACGAGGTCACTATCAATCCTTATATTTTGAAGCATAATAGTAGCCTCGTTAACATCCACGTGAATCTCAGTGTCAAATTCCCCCAGCGTGTCAAACCATTGTCGTCGATCTCGAATTTCTTGGAGTGAGACGGTCTTATTATGGACTTTGCGACTTAGCGCATCGGCTACGACATTCGCCTTTCCTGGATGGTAACGAATGTCACAGTCGTAGTCACTAATCAACTTGACCCAACGACATTGTCTCATATTAAGATCCTTTTGGTTGAAAACATGTTAAAGGCCCTTGTGGTTAGTATAGACTATGCATTGGGTCCCGTAAAGGTAATACCTCCAAATTTTTAAGGCAAAAACCACAGCACCAAGTTCAAGATCATGGGTGGTGTAATTCACCTCATGAACCTTCAATTGTCTCGATCATAAGCTATGACCTTTCCTCGCTACATGAGTACACAACCAAGGCCTTGACTAGATGCATCACAATATATAGTAAAATCATCATTCTCGTCAGGAAGGGTTAAAATAGGAGCATTACACAACTTGTGTTTTAGATTCTCGAAAGCCTCCTCTTGATTAGGTCCCCACTCGAAAAGTTTATTCTTTTGAGTTAAAGCTATAAGCGGTTTCGCAATCTTTGAGAAATTGGCAATAAATCTCCGGTAGTAACCCGCTAGTCCAAGAAAAGAACGAATTTCAGCTGGAGTTTTGGGAATACACCAATTTTTCAGGGCTTCTATCTTCGCAGGATCAACGTGAATTCCTTGGCTATTCACCGCATGACCTAAAAGTTGAACTTCATCAAGCCAAAATTCGCACTCAGAAAACTTTGCGTACAGCTGTTCTTTCTTTAGAAGCTCAATAACTTGTCACAAGTACAACTCGTGATCGGTTTTTGTCTTGGAGTAAATAAGAATATCGTCAATAAACACAATCACGAATTTGTCTAGGTATAGTTTACATACCCGATTCATGAGATCCATAAAGATAGAAATAGCATTAGTCAAACCAAAAGGCATAACCTTGAACTCATAATGTCCATATCAAGTACGAAAGGCGGTCTTTGGCATATCATTGTCATGGACCCGTAGTTGGTGATAACCATAACATAGATCGATTTTTGAGAATTGAGTGGCTCCTTGAAGTTGGTCAAAAAGATCATCAATTCGAGGGAGAGGGTATCGGTTTTTGATGGTGAGTTTTTTGAGTTCTCTATAGTCGATGCACATGCGAAAAGAACCATTTTTCTTCCTCACAAATAACACAGGTGCACCCATGGTGAAGAGCTAGGACGGATGAAGCCCTTATCAGACAGTTCTTGCAGTTGACTGGCTAGTTCTTGCATCTCCGATGGTGCAAGATGATAGGGTGACTTAGCCACAGGGTTTGCACTAGGAATCAAGTCAATCTTAAAATCAACCACACAAATGGGAGGTAGTCCACTAAGATCCTTGGGAAATACATCTGGGAAGTCTCGTACAATAGGAATATCCTTAAGCTCCTCCCCTTTGACTTTCGTGTTGACTACATAAGCCAAAAAGGCTATGTAATTCTTACTTAGGCACTTTCGAGCCTTAGTACACGACATTAGCTTGAGTCCTTTAGATAATCTCTCACGAAAAACTTTTAAGGTATCACCCGAAGGTAGTGGAATTCGAATACATTTTTCGAAGCAGATAATTTCCGCGTAGTGTTTGGCTAACCAATCCATGCCAATAATGACGTCAAAACTCCCGAGTTGCATAGGAATAAGATCAATGGAGAACTCATGCTCGCTAAGACTCAAGATGCAATCACGAATGATGAGGTCAATAATGATGGATTTTCCATTAGCAACTTCGACCGTAAAGGACTTTTCTAGCTTAGTGTGCGAATTAGCAGGTACGGGTTCAAATTCTTAGGACACAAAACTCTTATCCGCTCCCGAATCAAACAATAAAGAAGCATAGCAATTATTTACAAGATACATGCCTGTTCAGATATAGGACTATTGTCGGTACATAGAAAGCAGAGTAAAGTTTTATTCAATAAGATTTTGAGTAATAGAAGAGAATGACGTACTGTTCACCACGTCATTATTTGTCTATGCTTGGTTTGCGGAAATATTGAAAGCACGTCCTCGAGCTGGTTGGACATTTCCAGCAAAACGGGGGCATTGTGGGCGGAAATGGTCGGTTTCCCCATAGTTGTAACAAGCTCGGTTGGCAACCAATGCAGCATTATTTGGTGCACGGTGACATGTAGCAACCAAATGCCCATATTTCTCGCAAAGTGAGCAAATACGACATGGGTTGTTCCCCGCATGATGATATTTGCAGATATTACACATCGGGTGTGGACCAGTGTAAGCTCTAGCAATTGGTGCTTGATTTGCAATGGCAGCGTTTTTGTGGTGTATTGGGTGTTGTCACAGCAAAGTTTCGAGCAGGTGTAAACTTATGTTTTTTGCCATTGAATGAGGATTCAGCCTTCACCTCTTTAGTCACCTCTAGAAGTACCTTCCTAGTCTGTTTAGCACTCTTCACCATCAAAGAACCAGCTTTGATGTGATTTTCAGTGAGCTGAGCGGTGATGTTGATTGCTTCTTCCAGAGTCGTGGGCCTACTTCCCACTACAGCATCTTGAATTTGAGGCGGTACCCCTTTGATGAACTTTTCTATACTACAAGGTACAGTGTCCACCATATGCGGTAAAAGCATGCTTAGTTCATGATGCCTGGTGGAGTATGCCAAATGGTTGCCACTATCCTGTTTGAGATTCCAAAATTCCTCCTCAAGTTTTTGTAGTTCACTCCTTGGGTAGAACTTTTGGATCATAATGTTCTTGAATTCCTCCCACGGTAATGCCAATGCAATTTCCGCACCCCGGTTCCTCTTCTCACTATTCCACCAACTAAGTGCCTGTTGTTGAAGAACACTAGTGGCATAACGAACTTTGAGTGCTTCAGGACACTCACTATTGATGAAAGTGTTCTCCATACTCTCGAACCACTCGAGAAGTCCAATGACTCCCTCCTTCCCACTAAAACTAGTTGGTTTACAAGAGTTGAAGTGTTTGAAGATGTAGGTTTGGTTATTCCCTCCTTTATTGTCGCTGTTTTCCCCTTTACCATTGTTACCACCATTATTCCCATTTGCGTTGTTACTAGTATTGGCCATTAAAGTGCTACTTAGTTCAGTGACCATGATAGGAAGAACGGCAGCCATTTGTCGGGCGATCATAGCGGCGAGTTTTCGGTCGGAGCTACCACGCCTTCCATGATGACGAGACATTCTAAATACAAAAATAGAGTAGATATTAGAGCTTTGGAGATAAACCAGTTCAAATGGACTTAAATCTTTGGAATTTACAAACGTATACAGGATGGTTCCATTTGGTAACACACAGCCAATAGGAACCTTGACACGTTAAGGTAACTTAACTCTAATTTGTCTTGGGGAATTTGTGTATTTTGACCGTAGTTTATCACTCATCCCAGAAATCCCCAGGTAAGCATAACTGGTCCAGCAGTTGATTGGGATTTATGCGAAATGTTTACCTTAGCCCAAAGGCTTTTTACCAGGAAATCCAGAATACAGGTGTTTATGAGTCACACACTTTCCCTATAGACTAATAGAATTAAAACCTTGATGAGATTTTCAAGATTTAGACATAATGTCTAAAGGATTTAGCCATTCGATATAACGCGTATGATTCCACATGTAGTCTAGAATAAGTTTAAGAGAGAGACAAGGGCACGTTGAAACTAGTGACAGGTGAAGAGGGTTAAGAAGTTGGAGATATACAAGGTTGAAGGTTTTGTCATCCAAGTTAACTACTTAAGGCACAATTTCACTAAGTAAAGTCAAGTAGCACATAAGGGATCTATCATGTAACATGTAGCATCATGTAGTATGCATATAAGTAAACTTACAAGATCATAAGAATTTTTTGTGTAAAAGGTCCCTATATTAACCATAGTCTAGGTCATCATTGCTAATAACCTAAATCCTTATAGTTATGGGTTCTGATACCAATCTGTCACACCCCAACCTTAACGGCGGAAACATTGAGATGTGAGGGTTAAGATTGTTCAAGCCACACAATGCTACTTTAAAGTGTAAATATTATTATACGGTCAACATATAATGTTGGTGAGTTCCCATAGATTGTACATACATATATAAATCCTTTAAAGAGGCAATTCAAGTCATAGGTTAAAGAAAAATGCAAATATATGGATAGCATAATTATACAATCAAACCTTGACAAAGATACGACCACAACGAAATATACGATTAGCTAAATGTACTTGGTTCCCATGATGAACAAGAATACGTCATCAGGAGCTGGCAATAACCTCGGCTTTAGCATCAAGTAGGCTTGTCAAGCCCACAGATCTATGACGTCGCTAGGCTAGCAATAGTTAATGATTGTTTTTTTTACAAGAGTCTATCACATAATATTCGCACAAGTCCCAAATAACCATGACAAAATGTAAAATGAATTGCACATGCATTATAAGTATTTAAACGTTTTTACAAGTGTGTTTGTGATACGAGTAACATGTTTCACCCCAAAACGTGTGATTTAAAGTAAAACGGGGTATGGGAAAACTCACATGATATATGACGTATGAGAAAAAAATAAGAATATGGTAACTCCAACGATGTCTTCACAATTTGCCTAAAAAGTTAGTGTTCCAAGATTTAGAATTTAGCTGGTAAGGTCAAAAGACGATTCACCATGAGTAGGGTTTCAATTGTGATCGGGATTTTTGGTTTAGTAAATAGTTTAAAATGATCTATATATATTTTTATTATTTAATTTGGTTAAATGAAATGACAAAAAATGATTAACTAATAATAATTTAGGGATTACTATCAATAATAATTAAATAAAGTATGTTGTCTTTATTTAACTAACACACTTAAATGATTAATCTACATTGATTTAGTATACGATGTGTAAATACAAAGTGTGAAAAGAAATAGTTAATTTACTAACAATGGTTTATGAAATTTTAGTTTAAATAATTTTAATATATTTTATATAATCTAAACCCGTAAAGAAATTTATAATAATTTTGCAACTTTTGAAATCTAAAAAAAATTGAAGAATCTACCAAATTATTATTTCTAAAAATTTTACAAATTACTAAATAAATTCTGATTTAGTATAAGTTATTAAAAAATGATTTTATTATTTTAAAAATATTTTAAAATTTTCTGGGATTAAAAATAGTTAAAAATCAAGTTTTAAAAATATATAACAGGTGCCCGGGTTTGAACCCGGGTCCTCTGCGTGTAAGGGGAGTGTTTTAACCGGTAGGCTCGGGCGCCTATGCCTGCCAAAACCCACAGCTTAAAACATAAAATCATTACCCGGTTAAATCCCCTAATTTTGCATAAACCCTAGTTTCAGTTTCACACTAATTGAACCATAAAACGAATTCAAAAATGAAATTAACATTAGAGCTTTTATTCCCCACATGAAATCGAGTGTGTACATGTGTTCAATTACCTGGTTTCGATTGAATTTGCGAAAACAGAAGGATGAATAGGTCGACGGGTCTCGATGACGAAATCGATGTGTGTGTGTGGTTTGTATCAAATTGGAGTTTCAGAAAGCATCAAAGAGCTTTGTTGAATGTTTCACATCGTTATATTACCTTAATTTCGTTGGTTTCGACACCACAAGTTCAATGTAATCATTCGGGGGTTATGATTTGGTTCTGGAATGATTAGAGGGTTTTAAATATTGAAATTGAATGATTTTCATTACGAATTGATTCCTAATGCATTTTCAGTAGATCATTTAGCTTAATTTGCTCGAATTGGAGCTGGAAATTGTTGGGTCCTTGAATAGATCTTCGGTTTCGAATGTGGGTACCGAAAACTCAACCTTTGCCGAAATTAGGAAGGGTTAAGGGTTCGAAATGGTTTTGCAAATGGAATGGGGCGGTTTGGGAGCCTAGTAGTGTGTTATATCGATGGTTTAACGGTCGCCGGAGCCGCGCTGGAGTTTGGCTGGCCGGCCACCGAAAAGTCGGGGGAAAGGTTTGGGTTTTAAAAGTTTTCACCTTTGGTCCCTGGGGTTTTTAAACTTATTATTTGATACCAAAACATATAAGTTTCAAAAATTTCATTTTTAACAAATGAGTTTTTATTTATCTATATATATATACATATATATATATATATATACACATATACAATTTTAAATTAGGAACATCTATAAATTTCAAGCAGCACTTTATTAGTTTAGTATTTAATAACTAATTAAGTTATTAAAAAGTTTTAAATAAATATAATTAAGATTACAAATTAATAGATTTATTTGGATTATTAGAATTGCAAATGAACTCCCATAGTTCCATTATTGACATAAATAACGCTTACAAGAGATAACAGAAAACAACAATTATTTAACGAATATACGAAAGGTCACAGTCTTCCCATCTTTAGGAAATTTCATCTCGAAATTAAAGATAAGACTAGACAAGCAGATGTGGTATGCAATTTTGACAGCCCTACTATCTAATGTGCCATCAGTTTAAATTTGCAAAGAGACATTGACAATCATGAGTCTCAAGCTGTCATACCCCAACCAATGGCGGAATCATCATGACACTTAAATTGAATCGATTACGCATAGCAAATGGTATTAAATATGTTGAAATAATATAAATACAATTTTCACTAATAATAGATAGTCAAACACGCATTACAATCAAATATAAATCAAATAAAGTTTTTTATTAATCTTGGTCTAGGTTCGTAGATGTAAACTTGCATGCAATCCAACTAAGCTGTATCTCCTAAAATCATTTGAATAAGTTACGAGTCAGCTAACGAATTGGTCGGTAAGTAAACACAGATTATGCATACATATATAGTGATTAGTATGGTTGAGAAAATTCAATTCACATGACAATGTCAAGACTTGTAATGCAATAGTGTAACATAAAAAACAAACCAAAAACAATCAAACCAAATGACTGAATTGACTTGGTCCTTAAATGAAGCCTTGGGATAGAATGTGTGAATTTGGTTCCAATCATCACTCGAATATTCATATGGGTTGAGTTTGTCAGAAAATATATATATATATTATATATATATATATTATATATTATATATATATAATATATATATATAATATATATCATTGTACTGTGGTTGCATAAATTAACAATTGTGTTATCATCTAGTTAATCTAATTATGAACACATAATTACAAGTAATAACATAGCATTTTTTTAATTGAATTTGAAAATAGAATAACAATGATTAAATAAGTATCACATGATTTCTCCAAAATATAAAACACATAAAATAAGCTATGAATACTCACTTGCTAATGAATACGATTTGACTAATAACAATACTAGATTAGACATTGATAGTTTACTCATAGTTTTAACCTAAAGGATGGCACCTTTTGTTAGAATAATAATGATTTAAAGACTAGGTTGAATTACGGTTTCAATTGGGATTTGGGTTTAAGAAATAGACTTAAAATAGTGAAATTTATTTATAGTTTGAATAGAATTGAATTTGAAAATAATAATTAATAATAATGAAAATAGAATAAAAAAATATTTAATTGAAAAGATTGGATGAATAAAGATTGAATTTAAAGTATGAAAATAATCAATTTTAATAATTAATTAATAAATATATTGGTCAAAATAATTAATTGAATAAAAAATTATTAAATGATTTACAAAAATAATAGATTAAAAGTAATTTGAATATATTACATTTGATTTAAAAAGTAGATTTTACTTTATAAAAACTTATATATAATTTTTATATTATTTATAAACATTTACCTTAAAAAATTAAAAAATGAAAATATAATAACAAAAATTTCAGAATTTAATTAATAAATTATGTATTAATGTTAATTTACAAAACTCCTTATTTTAATTTAATAAATTAATAAATAATTTCTAAATTTAAAATAAAACAATATAAACAAGTTTTAAAAATATAGTTGAACCCAGGTCCCTGTATATGGTGGAAGTGTATAATCAGCGGGCCAGGGCCCCTATATGGTTTACATTCGCCCAACAAAATTTAAAATTATTGTTTACTTAAATCCCAAAATCGATGGAAACCTAAAATTAGATCAACCAAATTAAACATCAATTCTCATAAGATAATCGACATCAACATGGAGCTTTTGATATACGCATATTAACGACTTGTATATGCTTTCAGTTACATGTTTTGGTATAGATTCAATGAAAATAGAGTTGAGAATGACCACGACTAAGAATGGGTTCATTTCAAGAAGATGATTTTGATTTGATTCGATTAGTGACTTGCAAAGCTTTTTAGGATGACAATAAGTAATAGCCCTCAACCAATTCCAATAAAATCAATTGGATGATGATGAACGACTATGTTGCAGGTTGCGATGAATATGAGAGTCGAATGTGATGTTTGTCTGTTTTCTTTGTACAACTAGATGTTTAGAAAGCATAAAGGGATCGAGTATAATGTTTACTTCTGTTATATAGCTCTATTTTATCTATTTCAATTGAACAAGTTTTAATATTGATTCAAAATGTTTCAGGTTAATATTCGATGATAATTCCATGGTTACAAACTAATTTATTTGATTATTTTGCTAGTAATGATCTCACTTATGATATTTTAAGAATTTGAGAACGAAACTGAATTGGGTGATAAATGTGTATTCAGTTTCTGTTGGATTGTTGAAATAAAGATTAATTTGAATTCGTAGGGGTTAAAGGTTCAAATCGAGATCGTGAAGGTCCTGGGACGATTCATGTAAGGTTTACGCTTAAAAGCTAATGCAACCAAAGCAACCAAAGAGCTCTCAGCATACGTGCATGAAAGTACAGAGTAAAGTTACTTTAGAAGTTTTACATTACACAAAGGAAATAAGCTAAGTGAAAATCTTCCGAAACTAAATGACAAATCTTCCAAAGCCAATATGAAGTCTTCTGAAGCTTTAGAGACAAAGTCTTCCGAAGCCAAAGACTAATTCTTCTGAAGACATAGAAGACATGCTTTCTTAATCACTTTTGACAAAGCTGAACAACTTTTCGCTACCACTCTGAAGACTCACCAACTTATATGAGTTGGTGAAAAGGTCCATGCTTTTGTCAACTGGAGATTATGGTCATTGGTCTGTAACTTTCTACTTCTGTACATTTTATCCTTATTTAATAGATTAGGATGTAAGCTATGGCATGTCATAGTCACAAGTAAAATTCAATCTACCTT
>JACCIY010000382.1:0-47500 GCA_025506505.1 Flaveria sonorensis
TCATATGAAGGGCTGAACTCTGGTGAGTATTGGAGTTACCAGATGAATTTTGCATGTTCATCTCCATCTGGTATCCACTGATTATTCCATACAACTCAGTGAGAGTAAGGGTCTTGAGGTTTTTAGTCCTCTTAATGACCACACAGTAGTATGTCCATTGTCTGGAAGAGAGGACATGAACTTCCTAACAATATCCCTATTCTCAATAGTTACTCCAAATCAGCCAGAGTATCCATAATCTCAACATACCTAAAGTATTGTTGAGTCATGGTTTCACCTGTCTTGAAAGTGAAGTTTTCAAACTGCTGCTTTAGGAGGTCCTTCTTGTTCTCCTTGGCTTCATTTGACCCCTCATACATCAGTTTCAGTGCATCCCATAGCTGTTTAGCGGTCTTGCACTTCTTGAAACCTCTGTAGATGGAGTTTGGAAGACCAGTTTGGAGGGCTGTCATGGCTTTCTAATCAATATCAATCCTTTTCCAGTCTTCATCAGAAAAGTCAGCCCTCTCCTTTGGTATCATGCCACCACCAGCAGCAGCTGAAGAAGTGCATGGTACATGAGGTCCATTGACAACAGACTCCCACATCCTGGAATCTTGAGACTTGATGAAGCCTTCCATTCTTTAGCACCAAATGTCAAAATCCTCAGGAGTGATTAATGGGGACTTTGTCATAGTTCCAGTTTCCATATCAGCCTTAGAGATAGCTGCCATTTGAAGAGTTAAGTGATGTGTGAAGCTAAGATGATTAAAGATGGTGAGATCTTACAATCAAGAGCTTGGAATGCTCTGATACCAAATGCAGGACCGGGTAAGGGTACTTAACACTTAGTTTCACACTGAGGAGAGATCTTAGATCACTTAACAATTCAAATAGGGAACTGGTAACTAAAAACAGATGATACTAAGAACACCAGTAAATTAAAGAGACAAAACTAAGAACAACACAAGAACACAAGATTGGTTTTCAAGAATGTTGTATATTGATCTCAAGTTCTTTTACAAGTGTTACAAAGCATAAAGAAATTTCAAGGACCTGAGACACTTTTATACTACAACCTACAACCATTACTTACATGTAAAGACGGTTGGGATTTGACTAATCTAGACAACAAGATCAATCTACAGTTGACTAGTGACTATGACATGCCATAGCTCATGACTTTTCCTAATACAAAAAGTCTACAGGAACAAGTAAGGTAAGTTACAGACAAAGACCATTCCTACTTTTGGATAAAGCATGGATGTTTCACCAACTTGTGTAAAGTAGGTGAACCACCAGAGTAGGCAGCGAAAAGTGTGTCAGCTTTATCAAAAGTGGATTCAGAGAAAGCATATTTTCTCTGTCCTCTGAAGAAATCAGTCTTCACAGCTTCGGAAGACTTTGTCTCTGAAGCTTTGGAAGATTTAATCTTTGGCTTCGGAAGATGCTGGTCTTTGGCTTCGAAAAATTTCACACTTAGAATATTTTTCTGTTTGAGTGTGAAACTTCTGAAGTAACTCCTTTTGAACTGTTAGCTTCGGAAGATCTTACACTTAGACACATTTAAGAGTGTAAGACTTCCAAAGCTAGTTCATCTTTGTTCCTTAGTGCATGCATGGAAGACTTGGTTGTTCTGGCTTGTTGGTTGCATCAGCCTCATAATCTTCAGATGATCTTACATCAACATTATTAATCAAGTTATTATCAGATAATCATTGTTAATTATTATTAAGTCACCAACGTTCAACGACAACTAGTGTGTGCTCACGACACGTGTATGTAAGACCTAACGGAACTAACGGAGTTTAGTAATGAAAAATTACCGGATGTCACAGTTTTACAGTCCACAGATTATGCACTCAATGTTATCTTGATGGGACATGTGGGCTGTAGTTTCTTTTACTTCTTTTCTTCTTCAACAGCCTTCCCTTTTAGCTTTTGATTCTTTATCTAGATGGGAATGCTGGTATTAAACTCTTTTCTAGAATCAGGATTTTCAACCACTTAGAATCTAGCTGAGATGAATACACCCTTTTGCCTTGGGTCTATCTTTATCTTAGTCTCAGCCATTTTCTTGGCAGTTTTTCTTGCTGCCCTGATTTTGTTCTTTCTGGCTTTAGTGGTTAAGGGTTGATTAGCAGTAGAGATGAGGTTTTCTTCCTTGTCATTCCCTATGGTGGTTACCATTTTTGCATCATTCTTCTGCTTTTTAGGTAGTGGGTCAGCAGTTGGAACCTCTTGCTCATCAGTACCACATCTTAGCTTTCTAACAGTCTCAAAGGAGTATGGTGGAGCAATTTTATTGGTTCCCAACCCACTTTTGTTTTGATAACATACCTTGGAGTGGGAGGATGATACAATGATGGTGTTGAAGTTATGCTCGTCAATGGTATACTTCTTTGCTTTAGCCTCAGCTATTACTAGCTGGGCTTGAGCTTCCGTCAACTTGGATATTAGATCTTTTATCTTAGCCCTAGAGTTTGAGTGTTCGTGTTTTAAAGAGGATACAGTTTTCTCAAACTCTTCTATTTTGAGCTTATAGTCAGATTTTACTCTCTTAAAAATAGATTTTAGGATATTTAAAGACTCAATATCAGATCTAATTTCCATGTTGTAGTCCTGATACAATTTAACCTTAGCAATGCAGGCTGGGGTACAAAGATGTTCATATACCTTGGTGTCTTCAGTTCCAGCCACGAGTGCTTGAGCAGGAGTGACATCTTGCACCATAAAGCTCCAATCAACTTCTTGAGCAACAACTATAGTCTATTGTTCAGTGGGTTTGGTTGCAGCCTTTGGGGTAGCAGGATGTTGGGAGGCTTGAGTGGCTCCAGGATTGGACCTAGGAGCTTTGTATTCCCTTGCAAAATGACCAAGTTGTGTGCAGTTGTAGCACTTGGCCTTGGTCTTATCAAACCTAGATTTGCTATTAGCTGGGTTTTTTTAGGGAACTGCCTTCCAGTTCTTTTGAAGAACTTCTTTGCACTGTAGGTTAATAGAGCCATCTGTTGTACAATGTCCATGTATTCAACATCATTTGGGCTGAAACATTCTAGATCATTAAAACAAAATTAAAAATCTCCAGAGTGCTCACTCCCTGAAACAAAGGCAAAGCTATCCTAGAAAGGCTTTTGTTGAGCCTGTTGAGACCTGGGTGTCTCGGGGAATGTGATATATGGCCCAGAGGAAGATAGTTGTTGGGGATAGTTCAGGTACAGCTAAGGCTGGGGAGTTCTTGAACCTTTAGCAACATGCAGAGCATTGCTAACAGGAGGGTTAGAGGGTCTGTTCATCTGATGGCTTTTCTGAGTTTCCATCTCCATACGATATCCATCAAGGATCCCATATAGTTCATTCGTAGTGAGAGTGTTGAGATTCTTAGTTCTCTTGATTGTGACACAATAGAAAGTCCACTCATAAGGAAGTGCACTCATGAACTTTCTTACTGTGTCTCTTTTCTCAAGAACCACTCCCATAGTCTGAAGAGAGGTGATCAAGTCCATGTACCTAAAGCATTGCTGGCTCAAGGTCTCACCAACAATGTATGTGAAAGTTCTCAAACTTCTGCTTCAGCACATCTTTCTTGGACTCTTTGGATTTAGCAAAACTAGAGTACATCAGCTTCAAAGCATGAAAGAGTTATTTGGTTATCTCGCATTGCTGAAAGCCTACCATTATAGAGTCTGGTATAGCCGTAAGCAAAACAGTCATGGCTTTGCAGTTAATGTCCATCTTCTTGAAGTCTTCATTAGAGTAGTCTTCAACAGCCTTCTCAATCATGGCACCATTACCAGCTGGGGATTCCACCTTTGGTTTGTATGAACCATGAGTAACTGATCTCCACATTCGGCTGTCTTGATACTTGATAAAGCCTTCAATACGTTTGCACCAGGTTCCAAAATCATCAGGAGTGATGATAGGAGCCTTGGTCATGGTTCCCATCTCAGACTCAGAAAATTTTTGGTTAAGAGCCATTTGAGTGAAGTGAGTAGGTGTGAAGAGACGAGGGTGATTTGGGATGGTAAGATCTCACAATCAAGAGCCTAAAAAGCTCTGATACCAATTACAGGATCGATATTTCTCTCTACACAAGATTAACTCTCAAACTCACTTAAGATCACTCAGGTTTGATGAAGTAGAATCTCAACTGAGTTCACAAGTAATATAATAAGTTAATGAGATCACAAGAACACAAGAGTAGTTTTCAAGATACTTGCATATATTACTTCTCAACTTAGTATTACAAGACTCTTACAAGCATGGTTACTTAAGTTACAATGAGAAACTATATATACTACTATCTACAGCCGGTTATACTTGGAAAACCAGCTGGAATCTACGACTAGACAAATACTACATTGCTAGAAGTAAAGCATCTAAGATAAAATACTATCCTAGATTAGGTAGTCATGACAGGTCCATGACTTACCTTTTGTCACTAACTAAGAATGGTAACTGTACTAACTGATAATGGGTGAACAGTGGATTAATGTATGGTCAGCTACATGGGCGTGGAAAAGCGCCATGCAGTATATCAGAGTTTGCAGCGGACTGTCAGACAGACCATACTTATGTCCACTGGTTCAGAGTTGGTTCTTCCGAAGCTAAAATGGCTTCGAAAGAATAAGTTCCTCCGAGCCAATTTATACTTCGGAAGAATCAACTTCTTTTGAGTCTTCTGCAAGTCTTCCGGACTTTATTCTTCGGAAGACTTTGTCCTTAGAATCTTCTAAATTGTATACTTTGGAAGGATAACTACTTAGTCTTGAAAGACTGACTTCTCTCTTCGGAAGTTCTTCATACTTTGAGCTTTAAAAGATCTTTAACTTGTCTTCAGAAGAGTGGCTTTGTCTTCGGAAGACCACTTGAGTTGTACATCAAAATCTTCTAAGTGTTAGTTTTGGTTGCACCAGCCTCATATGATCCAACATAATATGTACAAAGTGTTAAAAACGTACGAATCGTTTGAAACAATCTGGGCCGTCCATTTAAAAATTTTAGTGTTTGATATGCGTCTCGTAATAATTTCACCCCTTTTTACTAAAAAGGGGTAATAATGTAATTTTAATACTCAAGCGTTATTATGATGTGGCGAACAAAAACTTTTGCGTAATAATTTATTAAATTACGTAAGTTATATTATTTATTAGGCAAGTTATAAGAATACATAGGCAAGGTCCAAAACATATTACGCAAGTCATTCAAAATAAATTTCAAGTCATTCAAGTGTTAGATTAAAAAATCACACAAGTTATACATTTTTCACGCTACGTTCTACATGTAGTACGCAAGCCATTCAAAACTAGTTATAAGTCATTCAAAACTAGTGATAAGCCATTCAAAATTATATCCAACCCATTCTAGGTTCTAAAATAATTATGCAAGGTTTATTCAAGATTCTTATTAACTTACGCATGTTAGAATATTAAAAACGCACGGTTCTTCAAAACCTTCAACTTCCATCCGCCACAATAGTTGTAATATCATGCAAGAAGGAACGAAAATAAATCAGTGGACAAAAATACCCCTCCATTTATAAAAGCACAGAAGCCACGCAGTGTCTTTATGTTGCTTCGCACACTCCTCACGATATGATCACTTTATATCGTAAACTTTCTCAAAAAATATATATATTGATACAATATAAAATAAGTAAATACAAAATAAATAAAAACTAAATGATAAAATAAATAAAAAACCTTTAAAGTTTTAGTTTAATAAGTGGTGACATGCTAAATAAAATATATAAAAGAAAACGTTTAAATATTTCAAAAAGTCAAGTGAATTGATAATATGATATAATAAATAAAAATAGTGAAGGTTATTATAACATTACCCTTGTTTATTTATATAATGTCTATTATAATTACGAATATACCATTCGGTCATGTTTATATTTATCTACGTTTTATATGTAAATAACTTCTAAAATCGAGCCGGATAAAATATAATTTATTATTAATTTTGTTCACGACAAAACTTTCAAAATATCATTTAACTAAAATTTCTTCTAAAAAGTAAACTTTTTTGATACCAAAAATAATTAAATTTGGAAGTTATAATAAGAAAAATTTTAAAAACGATATTTTTATGCGGTTTGTTTTAGAACAAAATGTTTATTTTTTGAAAAAAATATAAAAAAATATTTTAAAAAGTTAATATCATTGTTATTACTTATAATACTTACTTATACGTAACTGCAGCCATATCATATCTTAGAATATTATTTTATAATTAATAAAATTTTATCTAATTATTAATTCATTACCAAACTTACTTTTTATATTTTATTTTTTACTTTGGTTGCTACAGTTGTTGGTTTTTTAATTTTTTATCATTATTTTCTTTTATTAAATAATTTTGCAAACTAAATGTAACACTAATGTTGAATCTAGTGTCTTTGGCTTCAATTAAATTTCAAGTGACGAATGATCGAATCTTCTAGATAGCTCCGCCTTCATTGTTAAGTTTTTCTTTTGTCACCACCCATATATTTATTCTTTTTATTTTTCTATTACACACATATATGCATTCTTCTTATTTTTTATAATATTTGTTACTAGTTTAAAAAAACCGTCTATCACACGGGTTGAAAAAGAAACATTAAATTAACGATTAATTACTAATAAATATTTAACTATCTTAAGAAAAAAATAAAAACAATTTTTTTTAACTTTCGTCTTTAAAAATATTTAGTTTAGAATATCAATTTTTTAAACATTTTATTAAAAAAAACTTTAAACACTGTTATTTCTTAAAAAAAGTTTTTTGTATTTGAAAGTTTCATATTTCATAAAATTTGTTTTTATGAAATGTACGTTTTTAATAAAAGAAACATATTATTTTGGAAAAGATATATAAAATCAACATTTAATATTATCATTAAAGGTTGACTTGTTATGATATTGACACGTGGCAAAAATGATGTGAGAAGATGACACGATTTAAAAATTATTTTGCTTTATTAGAGTACGTAAATTCTATTATTCTAACAAAAGATTTGTTTAGGTCGTGGTGTTCTTTTGAATTTAGGTTGGTGCTCATCACCTTTATAACTCCCGCCACAACGTGAGTCACCAGGGTTTGAGTTGATTTTTATTCAATGAGTTTTAAGTGTAAGTTTATTTGTTTTTTATGTTTTATTTTTTAGAAACAATAATAATAGTCATGAAAAAAATAGATATGTATTAGTTTTTATTTAAAATTTATTATTATTATTACCTATATCATCGGTGTCAAATTATTTTTATGTTTTTTCATGATTTGGACGATACCATATTAAAAAAAAAAAAAAAAAGAAAGTTCATACAACTTTATGTTTGGTGAATACTAATGTGTAGGGAATGACGGAGCCTTCTTCGGCTAAAACATGCGATAATCATGCTGGTTTATTTAAAATAATGCAACAGAACACTTTTCTAACACAGTGGGCTAATATTATTGCTTTTGTCCTTTCGGGCTATGCACTTGTACTTTTCTTCTAGAGACAAGTCTCCTTTAAAAAATGTTACAATATAGTAATCAATGTAAAAAATAGCGAATCAAGTTTTAATAGTCTTACAAGTAGGTCACTAATGCATATTTTATTTAAATTGAATTACTAAACCGTTAATTGTAACATCAGATTTTTTTTTCTGTCATGAATGAAATGGAGGATAAATTATGGGGTTGATATTTGCAATATATGTCATTATATTAAAAAAATTAAAAAAAAAGTTAATTCTATTAATAAATAAAAAATAACTAAATACCACGTCACCATTCCACATCAACATAATATATATATATATATATATATATATATATATATATATATATATATATATATATATAATTGAAACAAAAAGAAAAAATATTTTAAAACCTTTAATTTAAATAAAACATGAAAACGTGAGTGACATAATTAGAACAATGTTTTAACTTGAGTGATCTAATTAAACACGTTTAGAATTTAGATTATTATTCTATAAAGTTACCCATTTGCTAAAAACGCTAATTTATAATATATCTCGTGTTAGAATTTGAATCTTGATCTTCTCCTTAAGAGGCAAGAGTCTGTGCCACCCAGTTATAGTTGCAACTAGGGCTGCAAATGAACCGAACGAACACGAACAAGCACTTATTCGTGTTTGTACGTTAAAAAATAAACTTGTTCATGAACTGTTCACGAATACTTACCGAACTAGATTCTTTGTTCGTGTTCGTTTATTAAGAAAATGAACATGTTCATGAACTGTTCACGAACACTTACCGAACACAAATGAACACAAACAAAAACAAACGAACAAAAACAACTGTTCATGAACATGACGAACACAAAGAAGCTTATGAAAACAAACGAATGCAAATTACTATATATTTATTTTAGAATATAATTTACATTTCTATTACAAATATTACACAAAATCAATGAAAAATAAATAAATACTTAACATAAATATAAAAAATATTTGATATAATAGTCATAAAAATAACTGACACAAAAATTAAAAATATAAACAAACACATTAACGAACGCATTATTGATCGTTCACGAACGCACATTAACGAACATAAATGAACACCTTACTGAACGTTCACGAACATAAATGTACGAACACGGCTTGTGTTCATGTTCGTTCGTTTACGAAATTTTCTTGTTCGTATTCTTTCATTTACTAAACGAATAAACATAAACGAACTTCCCGTCAAACGGTTCACGAACTGTTTGCTGAACGTTTAGTTCGTTTGCAGCCCTAGCTGGAACGATGACAAATTTTACTATCTTTCAACATGTTTATCTAATGAAAATATTTTATCATCCCTCTATAAATAGTCCAGTTTCTATAATGCTTCAAACAATTCAATAAGAATACATAGATTCAAACATATAATTAAGCATGTCTTTTAAGCATGAAGCTTTGCGCCCCTTTCGTAGTGTTTCTCCAAGTGTTTGGGGAGATCAGTTTCTCAACTATGAGAAGGTACATGAATTATTAGCAATCTTAAAGTTATGATTATTTGTCAATATGACTATATGCCTATGTTAAAGAATTCAACATGTTTTGATGTGTGAATACAGGAAGTAGACCTTCGTGAAAGGGAACAAATAGTTGAAGACTTGAAAGAACAAGTGAGGAAAGACATAGCTGTGAGTTTAGGAAATCCAATGGAGCATACAAATTTGTTAAAGCTAATCGATGCAATCCAACGCCTCGGCATATCCTATTATTTTGAAGAAGAGATTGGAGATGCATTGCAACATGTTTATAACGCATATGGTGATGGCTGGAATGGTGGTAAACCTTCTACTTGGTTTAGACTCCTACGACAACAAGGCTTCTATGTTTCATGTGGTTAGTATGCATAAACTATATGTATTTATAATGTGCAAAACAAGTTAAAACTATGCTCTATGTACTTGTAATAGATATTTTTAACAAGTATAAAGACGAAAATGGAGCTTTCAAGGAGTCCCTAACCAATGATGTTGAAGAAATGCTTGAGTTGTATGAGGCAACATGCTTGAGGGTACAAGGTGAAATTATACTAGACGAAGCACTTGATTTTACAAGAACTCGTCTTGCTAACATCGTGAAGGATCCTCGTCATAACAACTCTCCTTTATGTGCCCATATACATGAGGCATTAGTGACACCTTTGCATAAAAGGATACCAAGATTAGAAGCATTAAGCTATATTCATTTCTATGAAAAACACGCTTCTCATGATAAGTCCTTACTTAAACTGGCCAAGTTGGGGTACAATTTGCTTCAGTCACTACACAAGCGTGAGCTAAGCCAAATTTCAAAGTATTCATATACGCATTAACCTCATGTGTTGATCACTCTTGTTCATCAATATATTATCAAAATACTTTTATTCATGTTTTCTATAGGTGGTGGAAAGATATTGATGCCCCAAAGAATTTGCCTTATGTAAGAGACAGAATTGTAGAAAGCTACTTTTGGGCATTTGGTATATACTCTGAGCCAAAATATTCTCTTGCAAGGGTTTTCGTAGCAAAATTGATTCAAATAATGACCGTTCTTGATGACACTTATGACGCTTACGGTACATACGATGAACTTGAAATCTTTACCGAAGCAGTTGAAAGGTATATCTGTCCACTATCAACGTGAACATGCACACAAACATGATCAACCTAGACCAGCGAACACATTTTGTTACTAATATCAAAAATCTATTGATAAAACTAATCATATAACTTCTTAATGAATCGTAGGTGGTGCATTACATGCTTAGACAAGCTTCCAGAATACATGAAACGGGTGTACAAAATCTTACTTGATCTATACCAAGAAATGGAAACATATATGGAAACAGGAGAAATAACTACTCTTTTTAATCGTTCAAAAGAGCTTGTAAGTTTTAACACCTTTTCCTCAAGATAAAAATTAAAATTAAGGTACTACATATATATATATTCATGTGCAGAAGATACAACTTGTTAAAGGCTACATGTTAGAAGCAAGATGGGTAAATGAGGGGCACATGCCAACAACGGATGAGCATGCGTCAATTGCATTCAAGACTGGTGCTGGTGGCTTGATGATATCATCATGCTATCTTGGAATGAGCGATATAGTCACAAGCAACACGATCAAATGGGCTCTCACTGAACCTCCGCTTTTCAAAGCTTTATCTGCAATTGGTAGGCTGCTAAATGATATTGGTAGCCATAAGGTATGTCATCTTCTAATTTTCACTATGAATTTTGTTTTTGTTGCAATGCAATGATATCAATGTCCTTCTTTCACTACTAGAAAAATGTTATTTTTCTTACCAAAATTTCTTATTAAATAAAAATTGATGTAAGTTCCTACAATATTCCTAAAAATCCCAACAATAAAAAATCCTAAGTTTAACGACATGATTCTGATAATATATCAACAAAAAATATAACCATCTAAAATTGTCGGAACGTTCGTAGAATTTTTTAAAATATTAAATTAGAGTTAATTACACAAATGATCCCTGTTGTTTATCGAAAATAACAAGTTTGGGTACTAAACGTTTTTTGTAACAGGTTGGGGAATTGTATTTTCAATATATAAGGGTATTTTCGTATTTTCACTTCACAAGGATTATTAAATTAACTTAAGGGACTATTTGTGTCATTCAATATATATAAGGGAGTGTTTTTGTAATTTACGATATATATATACACACACACATAGTGTTATATATATATATATATATATATATATATATATATATATATATATATATATATACACACACACACACATAGTGTGTGTGTGTGTGTATTCAATATTTCACCACCACCACCAGTCCCCACCGTCGAGCCCCATCGCCAGCCACCACCGCCAGCCCCCATCGTCGGCCACCACCGCCAGCCCCCACCGTCAGGCCCCAGCGCCAACCACCCGACAGAACCATCTCAACACCATCATCATCTCATCATCGCATCATTAGCACTATCTCACCATCATCATCATCTCATCATCGCCACCATGGCACCATCCGCTGATTCATCTACATTAAACAACCACTGCTGCCCACAAGCCCTTAATTAAGAATTTCCATTTATGTAATGTTTAATTTGGGTTTTAGGGTTTTAAACAAATCACAGGAGGTGGGGGAACCAACGATGTGTTTGGATCTGTTTGTGGTGGTGTGGTCAGAGAAGGAAAGGTACAACCAAGTTGATGGTGGGCGGTGATGGTGGTTTAATGGTGGTGGTTGTGATCTGAATAAGAGTAGGAGACTGGGAGGGAGTCAATATTGGGTGGGTTGGGGGTTTTTGTTATGGGCGTCTGCGGTGGACTTGGTGCTGGTTTGGGTGTGAAATAGACGTTGACCAAGGTGATGGTGGGTGGTAGCTATGGTCGGTAACAACGGTGGTGGTAGGCGGTAGCTATGGTGGGTAACACTGATGGTTTGAATTACTAAAAGAGACGTGGGTGGGGGTTGGGTTTTTTAAGTTATTGGTAATTACACAAATGGTCCCTGGATAAAAGGAGATATAAAATTATAAAGGAAGTCCCTCAAAGGGCATTTTAGTCATTTTATTGAAATTTAACAGAAAACTTAAAAGCTGTCAGTCTTAGTATACATTCTCGTTACAAAATTAAAAACATAATATCCCAACCTGTTACAAAAAAATCTTTAATACCCAAACCTGTTATTTTCGATAAACCACAGGCCGGGACCATTTACGTAATTAACTCATTAAATTATTTCTTCTCATAAAATTAAGTGTAGGAAATTTAGGAAAAAAATGTTGGAATTAAAACTTGACTTTTGACGGAAAAGTTTATCAGAAGGTTATTGGAAACGTTTTCCGGCTGGCATTTTCCGACGATACGATTTTGTTGCAATATTATCACAAATGACAACTTTCCTATCAGAAAATAGTTTTTCTAATAGTTTTTTCATATACTTTTTCTTAAAATTGAAAAATTAATTAAAAGTATAGAAAATACATAAAATATCTAAAATATAGCAAGAATTGAAAAACTACTTATCAAAACATATACAATCTTAAAATTTAGAAAATTATTCGTTAACATAAACTAAGTAAAGAAATCAATTAGCAAAACATGAAATAATAAAAGAAAACCTAGAAACTTGTTTGACTGTCTGTTCAACGGCCAGTTGGAATGTTCCATGGCTGATGGCTTACAAAATGAACACACAAGATGGCTGGTCCGGGTCTGATTGGCTAACTGGTTCAATTTTAAAAAAGTTGCTAAATATTTTTGTAAACAAAATGTAGACCGAGAAAGAAAGGAAACATTTTCCATCCACCGTGGAATGTTACATGAAGCAATATGATGTCACTGAGAAGTATGCCATTGACATGATTAACAAGCAAATAGAAGATCTATGGAAAGACATAAACCGAGAGTCCCTTATGGTTAAAGATATTCCAAGACCTTTACTCATGGTCGTGATCAACTCCGTACGAACAGTATTTTTTCTGTACAAATACAGTGATAAATACACAGAAGTGGGAGAAGACTTCAAAGATCTTATCAAGTCTTTGTTTGTTCATGCTTTGAGCATATGAACTTGAACTTCAACTCTTCCACTCGTAATATCTAAGATATCTTAAAAGTTGTTTGCTCTTAATAAAGTCTTCATCTAAGTGGTTGATTATTCGTGAATCATTAGAAGACGTCTCATGTTTATTTGCTGCTGGTAGATGTGTAATACTACAAATATGTATTAGATTTTAGTTTTGTGGTTGTATTCCGTGTTCTATTAATAAAATGGGTTTCATGTTTCAATTTATATTGCACCAGTCTTTCAACCAGTAGAAGATAAAAGAAAAGTTACTTACTCTAAAACCGACTTGTATCGAGTATAATTTATTTCTTGTCTACAAAGTGTAATTTACACCGCAACTATACTTATTTAAAATTACTTCTTACCAGTTATTTTTTTTTTATGTTAGCTACTAAATATATCTATTTAATTTTTATAATTACTTTTAATAAATTTTCGGCTACCCTATACAAAAGTGATATTTAGGATAAACAAATACTTTTCAAAGGAACAAAAAGTTATCTTTTATTATAAATTCTTAAAAACGATAACGTTATAACATGTTTTTTTAATGTCAGTATAATTATTAAAATATTGTGTGACTAAATTATCGTACGGTTAAAAAAGACAAATAATGAACATCAAACTTAATTAGAAATCTTGAAAGAAATATGCAAGTTTATTTATTAATATTTATAGACCAACTGGTATATACATTCTAAGAGTATACACAGTGAATTTATTATCTTTATTTATATAATTACATTAAAAGTAATTATATTTTTTCTTTTATTTTTAATTAAATAATACTTTATATACCCTTATCATTACTTTTTTTTCTCTCCTTCACTCACAATCACTTTTAAAAATATTAAAAAATTTAGAGTAAATTACCATTTGCATCTCTGACGTTTGTTCATTTTAACCACTTGCATCCCTACAATTTTAAAATTATCAAACCCTTAATGTTTTATTTTTATATCTATTTGTATCCAAGACCCTAACACCATTAGTTATTCCGTTAATTCTTTTATAAAAAGACTAAAATGCCCTTAAGAATTAAAAATAAAAATAAAAATAAAAATAAAAAAATTATGGGACCACCTACATCTTCTTCTTCTTCTTTGACCACCATAAACACACACCTACATCCACCACCACCCATCGACACCGCCACCCACCACCCATCGACCCCACCACCCACCACCCATCGACGCCGCCACCCGAACCTTCTTCTTCCTCTTTTCTCTACATCGACCACCACCCATCGACACCACCACCCATCACCCATCGACCACACCAGGCATCAACACCATGAACACCACCCGCTATCACTTCTTCGTCTACCTTTTCTTCATCTTCTTCACCACCACCACCACCACCCCCCCCCCCCCCCACAACCCTATGAAAATCACAAGTGATTCAATATCATTTTAACCTATTATCCTTCAATCAACCATTGAATCGTCTTCACTTTTACCATCTACAAAGAAATCAGCATTCGATTCCTCCTATATTCACCTTTTGCGTGAGTTTTTCGAAGAGTTGTTACTCTTTTAGGTTCAAATCGTTCCTCGATCCGCTGTTTTCACTTTTGGGTTGATGTTTGTTGCCAAGGAAGTCGATTTAGCCTTGGCTTTTGGTGTGATCACTTGATTTGGGGGCGATCGATTGGTTCGATTTGGTTTTGAACTAAAATGGTGGTTGGAGAATGGGCGATCTAAGCGATAAGGTGAGTAATCATTGATGAGAATCAGTTTCAGTCGTTGAATCATGAACGATCTGTGGTTTGATTGATGAATGATTGGTGATTTGATTTCAATTTGTTGTTTTGGTGGTTGATTAGGGTTCTGAGTGTGAAGATAAGATGAACTGCAAACTAGCCTTGAAGGAGGCGGATCATCATGTGGGTTTGTTTTTGCTTGATATTAAGGAGATTCTAAGGTACTTTTTTTAGGTTTTTTTTGGTGGTGATATGGCTGCCGTGGTGGCGGCTGGGGGTGGTTGTGGTGGTGGTGATTTGAAGAAGAAGATGTTGATGGATAGGATCCACAAGGTTTTTTATGTTATTATTTAATTTTAAGTGTAGTTTAGTCTTTTTAATAATAATTTTAACAGAACCATTAACAATGTTAGTCACTTAGACTCAAATAGAGATAAAAAATAACATAGAAGCAAATGAAGATAACATAAAACGTTAGGGGTTAGATGATAATTTTGAAACCGTGGGGATGCAAATGGTTAAAATGACCAAACGTTAGGGATGCCAATGGTAATTTACTCAAAAATTTATAAGTATGAAACAATGATTTCCCAAATATACCGATAATTAGTAGCATTTTTTCTCTCATTCACTCACAACCACTCAAAACCATTTCATATAATATAGAAAACATACTCACATATTTTTAGATATTCCACTGTGAAAGCTCTAACTAGGTTAAAAACTCGATTATTACACGAATTGAATAAAAAATTAAAAATAAAAATTGTTAGTAATTGAGATTTAAGAGTTGTGAACTGATTTTTTAAGATAAAAAGTAAGTAATTTTAGTAATAAAATAATAATCTTAAAATTAAAAAGAGAGAGTTTATAACTCAATGGAATTAAAAGTGTGAGGCTAATTAAAGAAAATAAATACCAAAATATTAAAACAAATAATATAAAACAATATGACTTGCTTCAACTAAAAATTTAGTAACATAAAGTCTCAGTATAACTTAATTACTACTTTTTGAAAATAACCCTATTAAAAAATTAGATACTCGTGTATATTATAAACTTATTTTCTATTCTATTTATTACAAAAATAAATACTCACTGTCATATTTTTGTTGATTATATTAATAAAACTTCATTCCATTAAATTACCTAGTGCTATTCGAATAGCTCGCTTCGACGGTTTTAAAAATGTTTTCGTGAATAATTTGATTTGTAACTTTATAATTACAAACTAGGTATTTTCCCGAGCGTTGCCACGGGGAGATTAATACAAATTGCTTTATACATCATTTCAAGAACTGATGTAGGCTGAGTGTTTGACATCGAAGCATACTGGCTACAACTCAAGTTGTAAGTACACAAAAATGTACTCACCGTCCATGGGAATGCCATGCAAAAACTTGGCTTATGCAAAAGTCATCATAGGGTGTTTGTGTGTTTAATTGTTCACATAGATTTAATAATCAGTTTTAAAGTTTAAGTAAGCTGATTATAGTTACGGTCAGATTATGAATTCGGATAATCATATCCGTAATTTGTATAAGAATGCTCATTATTAAGATAAAAAGTAAAATTACCAACCTTTATACCTAACTTACAAAAAAAAGGATCCAAACACTTGAATCCATTTTCCATGCACATATTGGCAAGCAGAAACAATAGCAATACGTTAACCTCCAAAAGACAGCCAGTTTCTTGGATTAAGTCTTGAGTTACAGAAAACATTTATCATGTAAAAACATTGAAATAAAGAAAACCATACAACAATTTAAAGAAATAGCAAAATTCTACTAATCTTTTTCCTCATGTTTTGGTTGTACTTCCTCTGGAAATGAAAAAACTTTATCAATAAATCTCCATTGGCATCTATTTCTTCAACTTCCTTTGATTATTGTTTAGCATACACACGATGTGAGCTTGAAACATCAATTCTCTAATAAATTAAAAAATAAAATGAGAAGGAAATTAATAGATAAATGAACAGAACAAAATAATAAGAAAACAAAAGAACAACCGACATCCTCGCAATTAGACAATATCATTAGCTGTATAGAATTAGATGCATAAGAGTACTGCTATCCTCACACATTTCAAACTAAACAATATAAAAACTTAACAACAATCACTTTAGTGGCATTCTCTGCATTATAAATCATAAGTCTAAAAAAAAGTATGTATAACATAAGTTTTTATATAAATTGACATCGTACCAGCAAGGAAATTGTCTAATTCTTCCCCGACAACATCAAAGATAACACCTCTTTGATCAACCATTATTGTAAGACCTTAAGTTGCCTCCACCAAAAACCATATAAATATCTGAATATGAAATATGATCATCAATAATAACAATGAGTCATAATAATTCACAAATTACTTTTTATGTATAGAAAGCATGCAATTAAAGTTCTAAAAGCCTACATAGAATCTGCAAAGTCAAGAACCTACCCAAAGGATAAACAATATATCTGGACCATTATCAAGTGATCGATCATATTTAGACTCAAAATCATCTCGTTTGTTATTTAAGAATAAGAGAACACTTCCAATCTTAGGCAATCACACCAATAGATTTAATAGAAGCCTAGAAGTAACCTTATTTCTGAATCATCAATTCTAGGACTTGTATTGATTAGTAAAGTACCTGGTTTTTGCTTCTCGAATCCTATTTGGAATAGCGATTGAAGTCTCGTAATCGAACAATGGAGTCAAAGATCCACGATCCACTGGTTGTTGATGAACATCTTCAGATTGTCTTCAAAACCCATCCACATGAACAATGTCTATGTGATCTTGATTTGGAAAAATCACCAAATAGACAATTTATAGAAACAAAAGATCTCTCTATATTGTAGTTGATTAGGTGGAAAAGCAGAGGTTACCGGCGAGTGCGGGAAACGTGGAGCGGAAAAAAGGAGAGAGGAATGGGGAAGCAGAAACCGATGAACTGCTTGTAACCTCCCCGTAACTGCAACAACTACTTAGTTATTACGGCTGAGATTTAATTTCAGCCAAATCCAAAGGCTGAGATTGATCTAAATGGCAGTTACACTCACCAGGAGTAATAATATATATAATGAGATTCATCTAGACTATATATAAGTATTAATACTCATGGACAGTAATGATAACCGACAATTATAACCAGATAGCAAGTGGTTTCATCAACCGCAACCGGTAAACATAATGCACTTAAAATAAAAACTTAGGTTAAATCAAAAACAATTTAGGTTCAATTATAATCATATCACTGATCTATATTACACAACATAAACCCCAACCAGAAAACAGAATGCAAAACATATTCAGGCTGCATAAGTTAAAATCAAATATTAGTAAATGTTTCTTATTCTAGTATTTATAACAAATATTTAATACATAATCTTTGTCCGAGAGTGTACCCTTTACAATTTATTAATTAAAAATATTAAATACTAAAGAAAATATTTTAGATATAATACTAATTGTTTCTCTCTCATGACTCCTAATATTAAATGAAATATATATATAAGCAGTTTAACTTTTGTTTATTCATACAAGTATATAACTCGCACGTGTCTAGGTAGTATAATATATAAGTTTTAGTTTGACGTTTCTCAAGTACATAACCTACAAATGCATGAAAGCACAAAATTTTCAAAATTACGGACCATATATAGTTCAAAATACGGACCATATATAGTTCAACCATTAAATCGCTATGATTTGTTGTCATTTTGTTTAATTTAATGATCCTTGACTATTCTTATGCAGGTGAGTATATATATATATATAAGATATAAATAAAAACCATTGTTTTAGTAAAAAATCATAAAAATCATTATCAACCAATCGCATAATTTCCAATATCTGCTTTTATATTTATTGTTGAAAGCTATATTTGTAATTTTAACACTCTACTATTTTGTTAAATTCCTAGATTTACTCATATCAAGTAATTATCTTTTTTTCTCTATAAAATTGTTGCGAAATCACTGTACCGTTTATATTTTCAACATTACTATACTTTTCAAACAAAAATCTTTTTTCAATCAATATCTCCATCTACTTCGAACGAAAACCAGTTACGATTAATTTTGATATTGACAAGGTACAGTTTTTATTTTTATTTGAATACTTACTTTTGATCATTTAAGACTGTAATTAACTTTTATTTTAAATTCACATGTTTCCTCATTTAAAATCCATGATACTTGTGATTCCAAATCTCGATAATTCGTGGTATGGTGATTTCAAATCTTTTGATAATCCTTTTATTTGATTTAAAATCAAATTTGATAACATTTTGGCTTTAATTTAATAATTCTTTAATAAGTGTGATTTGAATCAGTGAATAACTATTTATTATATCTACTTAATAATCATTGTTCTTCTTGTTTCAAATCCTAGTAATATGAAAATCCATGGCACCTTTATATATATGTGTGTTTCATGATTTTTTTTATTTTTTCTTGTTTGTTTTTTTAGAGATGGGTTGTGAGAATCCTAATACGATTATGCCTATCAATTATATTAATGTTTACAATATTAGTCAAAATTTTGGCGGCTCAATGTTACATACACGTAACTCAATATATGTAAGAATAATAGACAATAGATAAAAACACTAGTTCTAGATTAAACATAATAAAAGCCTTAAAACATTTTGATGAAAACTGTAACTCATAAGTAAAATTAACATCGATCACACATTTGAACACAATTTAAACACTTACATATACGTATGCAACTTATTACATACATGTAACACGTTGTCATATTTTCAAAAAAATAATAATAATAAATAGAACTCATATACGTAAGATAATAAACAATAGATGAAAACTTCAGTTCTAGATTAAACATACTAAAACCCCTACAACTTTAGATGAAAATTGTAACTCATATGTAAGTAAAATTAACACGATCACGCATTTAAACACCATTTAAACACTTACATATATGTATGACCTTTATAACAACTACATAGCATATTTCTAACTCAACTACAACTTACTCTATGTTGTTTTGACAAAAAAAAATAAGTACGTTATATGATATCAGTACAAACATACACATACATATTAACTTCAATAGATAAACATAAACCATATTATTCATCGTACATTTATATAGTTGCATACGTATACGTATACGAACACGATGGACAAGGCAATCAATATTGTTACATATATGTAACATTTTCGTTTCGTATACGTCTTTGCTCCTACATAAACATAACACTGCTCTTACATAAAAATAACATTGTTGTACTGCTACATGTATGTAACTAGCTGGTGTTTGATTTTATTAAAACAATTAACGTGATTTGATTAAAGAATATTGTTTAGCATGTTCATACAAATAAAACAACTAATATGATTTTATGTTTTATTTTGTTAGAAAAAATATTAGTAAATAAATTAGGAGAGAGAATGAGAGATTTAAGGAAACTAATTTATGTAAATCAATGTTTCTGTGGTTCTGAAAATAAAAAATGGTTTTGTAATGATCCTAACCCTATATATATATATATATATATATATATATATATATATATATATATATATATATATATATATATATATATATATATATATATATATATGTCACGTAAAATTATTGTTTATTGTCATATTATTAGTACTTAAAGAGTCTTATGCCAAACGTGTTATGACCAATTTTGACTTGGGGCCTAACAATTTTATCTCAAAGCTAATCATCACCACGAATATAAGTATTTTAATTATAAAAATTAAACTATGATAAGATATTTGTGGATCCCAATTATGTAACTAACCTAATTTGATATGTGAATTGAAATCCAACTCTTTGAACATCTATCTATTCCTATTCCTATTTTTATCTTTATAATATTCAAATCTCTATAATATTCAAATCTGTATTTCTCATTTTCTCTCTCTACATGCATTCAGTTACCACCACTACCAACGCAAATCTGATTTACTCTGCTCTCTGCTACTGCTACTGCTACTGCCGCTGCTCACCACGCCATCACCGACGTCGCTTACCAAACCCCACCTCCCGCCGCTCGACCACCAAACACCGACATCCACCGCCTTTGCCTCTCTCTCTCTCTTGCCAGATCTGATCTCTTTCCTCTTCTTCTCTCTCTCTCTCTAATTTCCTGCCACTCCGCCATCACCGATCTAGAAAACCGGCTATTGCTAGTCAAAGAGACAACAACATCGACGATAGGGAGGCACTAGATGTTACAACCACAAGGTCGGACAAAATCTAAGAAAATCATACAAAAAAACACCATAATAAAGCGATAAACAGAGAAAATCTAAGAGAGGAAGATAGGGAGGCACCAGATGTCACAACCACAAGGTCGGACAACGGTTCACCAGCCGAAAACGCCGCTTAAAACGGTAGTTCCTCCGCCTCTCTCTCTACTTCCTCTCTTTAGATAGCCTTCTCTCTCTAAAAATGGATATCATGCGTATTATTATAATACGTATATATTTTTAGTTGCAATAACAAAAACTATTATATAACTTTGAATGTTCTAAAAAAATATAATTATGAACACTGATTTATGAGGGCATGTATATATGTAGTTTTTGAGCTATATAAGTTTATAACTTGTAAAGAACCGCTTGCTAAATTTTAATAGATTAAAGATTCATAATCACACATTGTTGCAAGAAATTTAGGAATATGTTTTTAAGTGATTGTCTACGGTCATATAACTAGATTTATTTAGTTGCTCTTATTTGATATCTCTAGTCAAAGATTGTGTTCACTTAATATGTCAACCCGACTTGTTACTAATTTATTATAAATATAAATAAATTAACCATTAAAATTCAAAAATAATATTTTTTTGATCATTTACATTAAATCAGTTGGTAATTATAATATTTTATTATTATTTAAACACATAATAACTTTTTTTTAAATCATTCTAAAACATAATGTAAAATTAATAATTCATGAAAACCTAAAATATTGAATATTTAAAACCAAAGAATATATATATTTAAATTAAGTATGTTTGTTTTAGAATAGTTTAGTTAGACAAGAAAGTCAGGTTGATTGTGTTATGATTTTTCTAATTAATAGGTAAGAGAGAGACGGAAAAACACATTTCTTGAGGTGTTAAAAAGATATCACGTATCCCATTAAACCTAACTTTCTCTTTGGGGTTTGGACCCTAATTGCACTATTTGATTTCATAATGATTCATCGATATGTTAGTGGTTTGTTACTATTGTTAAAGTTGAATTAAAAGCCTATTTGACCTTTGTAAAATTACAATTTGACCCTTTTATTATTATTTTTGTTATTATTAATAATATTAGAGTTAATTACATCATGGAATGCCAATAATTGTAAGTTCGTCCCAGACTATAATGAATTACAATGATGGTTCTAGCTATTTATCAAATCATAATATTGGTGGCCTTTTAGAGTGAACATTGTTAAGTTTAGAAGTTAAAATTCTCAAATAAACATTATACATTTTATTATTCAAAAATTAATTAAAAGTAGATAAATATCAAAGTAAACCTAGCCTAACTCGAAATCAGTCCATCGATCATAACCACGTAACCTTCATCACTAGCAGACCCCTCCCTTCTTCATTGACCACCCATCCTATCACCACAACCACCACTCACCACCACCACCACCACCAACCTTTTCCAACATTGCTCACTAACATTGATGCTTAAAGATGAGTATATATATTTTTGATAAAGGTTTTCACATAGATTCAATTTTAATTGGTTATTACTTATACTAACTACACACACAAAAGGCAAGTGTACATGTCGTGTGGTAATACAGTGTTGGTAAGAACCGAGTATTAATCCGTGGACACACCAAGCCTACTAAACAACCTTTATAATTGACTATTAAATTGAGTTTTGTTTTGAGAAAATGATAAGTTGCATTGATGTAACCATATTTTTAGGGTTCTTAAAATCAATAATTAAAAGTAAAAGTAAATTTGAGACTATTTAAAAACAGGAAATTAAGGCTATCATCCTAATTAGATTACACTTATGTAACTGTGATGAATGTTATGGTGTGATTAAAGATATAAGTTTAGGTAGTTATGTAGGTAATACTTGTGCACCCTTTCAACATACGATTTCTGAAAACATAACTTAATGTTAGAAAGAGAGTTGTACAAGTTCCTTTTTAACCTAACATTAATTTTATAAAACCATACGAATTATTGTAGAGTTCTTAGATTGATAAAAGGGAACCCGCAAATGATTAGAAAGTTAATGTGATATGATTTCTAATAACCATTTCTAGTTTATTATCTATGGATTTATTATGAAGACCGGTTTCGCGAATAAAAGCTAGTTCATATATTTTTCAACCTTGTATGACATTCACAATTACAAATCATAAGTTTAAAACTTTTCATTCAAATGTAAATGCTACCATTAAAAGTTTACCCAACATTACCATAACATAAATCACATCATTAGTTCATTATAAATTACATAAGTTTCATCCAATTAGGATGGTAAAAGGAGTTTAGTTCATAATGAGCTTGAACATAACAACAAACAACATAGAAGATAGATATGAAATAATCAATAAAATAGAACAATAAAACATGTGATTCATAATAAATGATGTTTAGATAATCCCGATTTTCTTCTAAGTGTTGTATGCATATCCCGAGCCTCCTAAGGGTATTCAAGTCTTGATTCCGAGATAATTTAACAAGATAACCCATCACTAAAAGCTTCTTAAAATGATGGACTTAAGCCTCTATTTATAGGCTTTCTATAGTATTTGAGCATGGTCCTGTGCTAGTATAATGTTTAAGAAAGTTGGTCGGCTGGTACGTGTAGTTTTGGTCGGGCATGGCGTCGTGTTCATGGTGGGGCATGGCCCCATCCTTCATTTTGGGGGATAGTATTTTTTTTCCTGTCAAATTTCCAAACATAAGGGTGTGCTAATTTAAGCACGGGGTGTGTTTCAGGCTGGGCATGGGGGTGTGCGCAATGAGACACGACCCCATGCTTGGACTTCAAAGCTCGGTTTTCTTCAAATTCTTGTTAAGTATGCTCATTTTGTCCATCTTGATCCTTTGAATACCTGAAAACAAAATTTAAGACTTTTAAGTTTATTTTTATCATTTTAAGCAAGATATTAAGGAATAACTGATGTGTTTTTGCTATGTTTTTTATGTATAATTTAGAGCACATCAAACGTAACAACAAATCACCATGTTTTGCCATCACCACACCATCTACGACTATCACAATCACATGTACCCTGACTATCAAAGACACCCCACCCTCATTTCCCACCATCACATGAAGAAAACCATGGCAACCATCACTAGCTTTATAATCAATAAAAGACCTAATTAAAGTTTCAAAAAATATCTAAATGGTTATAATTAAGGGTTTTGATCAATTATGGACCACCTCGACCCTAACTATCAAATCCATAACCATATGTACCATGATTATGAAAGCCACAACCACCTAGACTAGAGAGGTGGAGGATGGCGGTGAATTCCTTATTGACGGTGGTGATTGTTTACTCACTTGTTAATTTATTCTGATGGTGACGTGGTGTTCACTAATGTAGAAGGAGAAGATACATATAAATTAATTAAAGAATTTATTTATTTTAAAAAAGTAAATCCTAAAATTTTTTAGAGTTTTCTTATTAACATTCTTTTCTTATATAGGACTAAATGGACATTTCGCTCACACTTAAATGTAAAAGTTACCATTTAACACTCTAATAACCACTAGTGTTACGATTTAAGAAACAAACAAGACCAGTAAGTTCTCAAACTTTGAGATCAAACCTACAATGTGGGCATTCAACACAAGCATCCGCTTAATAAACTATTATTATTATTATTATTATTATTATTATTATTATTATTATTATTATCATTATCATTAATATCATCATCATTATCATCGTCGTCGTCGTCGTCTGTGTCGCTACTCCTTATGTTGGTTTATTGTTGCTGTTGTTTAAAACGTCATTATTTCCCCCTGACTTTTTATTTTTTCATCTATTTGAATCCTGAACGCTAACGGCGTTAGCTTTTCTTTTTTTATGAAAAGACTAAAATACCTCTGTCAATTTAAAAATAAAAAAATCTATGCATCCATCCGCCCACCTCTTCTTCTTTAAATAACCCTAAATCTTTAATTTTATCCACACTCACTCATCTCCCACCACCACAACCACCGATGCTCCCCTCCCTACCGCACCTCCTCTCCTCCTACGCCGCTACTTGCCTGAAATCACCCCCGATTTCTCTTATGACGTGACCAAAAACATTGAAAGTAGGTTCAAAATAGGTTATCATTGTCTCATTTTGTACACATTAAGGACCTTGAATTTCAATATAGATCGATCTCGCGAGGAATATGAATGTATTCAGTCACGAAAATGTAATTAGAATGATAAAATGTAAGATATGAAGTAGAATCAAGCAACAGACATGTAAATAAACTTCAATTGTATTGCTCTCTGATGTAAGATTATAAAACTTTAGCTTCATATCAGGAATAATTACAGAGATAACTAAAGCAACATATATATATACTAAACCAAAAGGTCTCACACGAGAACTAACATCTCGTGCAGATCAAAGTTCTCACGCGACATGTCTTGATCTTTAATATCTTCTTTTGATTTCCCGAGCCATTAGGTTCAATCCCTACAATCTCCCACTAGGCTCTATGAATCAAATATTTAGAAGGCTACGTCTGTAACTTTGTAACTACCTCCATATGCATACATCTTGTTATCTAGGGCATCGTTATAAACCAACCATATTGTGCTGCTAATAGATGAACAGATTCATCAGCTGCAATAGGACAAGCCTGCAACCTTATCAAATTTTTTCTTCCAAACTTGAGCAGATCAATAGGGTCGATAATACGGTAATCCTTATCCACACAATGTATAATAGAATGCCCAGTGTTTTTCTCATAACCGTACCACATGAGTTTAGCCAAACTGTTAACTGGTACCGAGGCATGGATAGGAATCTTTTGTGCATATTTAGGATGTTTGTAAACTCACAACCCCACCACATGAGTTTAGCCAAACTGTTAACCGGTACCGGGGCGTGGATAGAAATCTTTCATGCATATTTGGGATGCTTGTAAACTTGGATCTTCATTGGCTTATTGGTGTTTGGATTAATACGAGTCTCATACTCAATGACTTTGGATTTGGCAGTCTTAAAGTCATTAAAGTTAGATTTACTCTGATGCCATATCATATTTTGAATCCAGTTGGTCTTTCCATAGTTACTAGTATTAATAAATGGAACAGGACCTATAGCATAAAGGTCGGACACTTTCAGGGTATGAATATCATGCTCGTTCTAATAATACTCGATAGCTCCTGCTCATCGTTTCATTATATACATCTTCTTCTCACCATCATACGCCCAACTGATAATTGGCTCTGAATTTCCGTAACTTGTGAAAGGTTTGGAATGTTGAAGCGTATGCACATATGCTAGCGGTGGAGGTGCATCAACAATAAGATTTCCGACCAGACGTACTTCACTCTTTCCGGTTAGATCCTCACTGCGAAGGGGTGCAACTATGGGGCATTCTAGAGATGCAAGCCCCCGACTTTTGATAGAAATGGAAATGCTACTGCTGCTCACTGATGGGTGAGAGAGATGGAGGCGGTGCTTGATATTCGTGAGTGTCGAGAGGATCAGAAGGTGAAGTTTGCTACCCACTCGTTTGTGGACTCGGCCTTATGCTGGTGGGACAACATTGTCCAGGTCGAGGGTAGTAGGGCGATTGGGAGGATGAGGTAGAGTGAGCTGAAGAAGCTGGTGATCGAGGAGTTTTGTCCTCACAGGGAACTCGATAAGGTTGAGAGGGTGTTCCTGTAGTTGGAGGAGGGAACTATGATGCACTAGCAGTACAAGACAAAGTTCAACGAGATGGCAAGACTGGTGCCAGATCAGGTGATGCCCGTGTCATGAAAGATTAAGAGGTACATCCAAGGTCTGCCAGCCGATATCCGCAGACATCTGATAGCCGCTCGGCCAAGTACGTTCAGGTCGGTGGTCGATCTGGCGGGGAGGTTATATGGCGAGCGAGAGGCAGTGGCGGTGGTGGATGTGAAAAAGAAGTGGAATAACGATAGGAATGGGAATGGGAAGTGGAACATTGATGGTGGTTTCGTGGCTGGTGGAAAAAGGATGAGGGTGGATGATTGGAAGGCGAAAACGGGGAGGGAGAAGGCATGCGGAAAGTGCGGGAAGGAGCATGTAGGAGAATGTAAGTGGGGATCGAATCTCTGCTTTCAGTGTGGGAAGGAGGGCCACATGGCAAGGGATTGTCGCGTGGTGAAATGTTACAATTGTGGCGAGACTGGGCACATGAGCAGAGACTGCAAGAAATCGAGGGCTGAAAGCTCCGGGGCAAGGAAGGGGATCGAGAAGGAGAAGGAGGGGCAGAGGGCTAAAGCCAGGGCATTTACTATGAACCAGGAGGAGGCTAGGGTGGACCCCGATGTTGTGTCTGGTACATTCCTAGTAAACTAAACTTGTGCCTCTGTGCTTTTTGATTCCGGTGTTAGGAGTTTTGTTTCTACTGCCTTCTGTGATAAATTGTCCGTTAGGAGTAGGAAGATTGATGAGCCCTTCGATGTAGAAACTGTTGTTGGTATATCTACCAGGATTTCTGATGTGTTATAGGACTGTGACATAGAGTTGGAAGGCCATAGGTTCTCTGCTAGGTTGTTCATGATGCCCTTAGGCGGATTTGATGTAGTCCTAGGGATGGATTGGCTAGCAACCTATGAGGCAAACATCGTGTGTCAAAAGAAGATGATTCGACTGACCGCGCCCGATGGGAGTTCGGTAACGATTTACGGCGATAGAGTCAGTACGGTCCCGAAAGTAATTTCGATGGTGGTGGTAGAGAAGTGTATGAGACGCGGATATGGTGCCTATCTAGCTTACGTGAAGGATGTGGATATGTCAGTACCACGATTGTTGGATGTACCGGTCGTGTACGGCTTCCCAGACGTGTTCCCATAAGATCTATCAGGTGTGCCACTTAATCACGAGATCGAATTCCAGATCAATTTGATACCTGGTGCCTAACCTGTTGCTAAGGCGCCGTATCGCTTAGCACCCTCCGAGATGAAGGAATTGATGAATCAGCTACAGGAGTTGCTGGATAAGGGGTTCATGCGACCGAGTATCTCTCCATGGGGTGCTTTGGTTTTGTTTGTGAAGAAGAAGGACGGTAGTATGAGGATTTGCATCGACTACCGTGAGCTGAACAAGTTGACCGTGAAGAACCTGTATCCGTTACCAAGGATTGATGACTTGTTTCATCAGCTTCAAGGTGCTAGTTGGTTCTCGAGGATAGACCTTCCATCCGGTTACCATCAACTGAAGGTGAAGGAGCAGGATGTTCCTAAAACAGCTTTTCGTACGCGTTACGGACACTATAAGTTTCTTGTTATGTCATTTGATTTAACCAACGCACCATCTGCTTTTATGGATATGATGAATCTGGTGTGTCGGCCTATGCTAGATAAATCAGTGATTGTGTTTATTGATGATATCCTGATGTATTCAAAGAGCGAAGAAGAGCATGCCAGTCACATTCGGGAGGTGCTGGAGACTTAGAAGGGAGAAGTTGTATGCTAAGTTCTCCAAGTGCGCGTTCTGGTTACGCGAGGTTCAGTTTCTGGGTCATGTGGTCAACCCGGAGGGGATTATGGTAGACCCGGCGAAGGTTGAGGTGGTGATGCAGCGGAAGTCTCCAAAGACGCCATTCGAGATTCGTAGTTTCTTGGGTTTGGCGGGCTACTACAGAAGATTCATCCAAGACTTCTCCAAGATAGCTTCACCATTGACCAAGTTGACCCGTAAGGATGTGAAGTTTATATGAGGTCTAGAGCAGAAGAAGGCTTTCGAAGAGCTAAAGACAAGATTGACTCAAGCTCCTGTCTTGATGTTACCCGAAGGGAGTGAAGACCTGGTGGGCTATTCGGATGCTTTCTATTCAGGATTGGGTTGCGTGTTAATGCAAAAGGGGGAGGATATAGCCTATGCGTCCCGACAATTGAAGATCCACGAGGCTAACTACCCCACTCATGATTTAGAACAGGCGGCTGTGGTCTTCGCGCCGAAGATTTGGAGGCACTACTTGTATGGGACGAAGTGCACTATCTTTACTGACCACAAGAGCTTGAAGTACTTCTTCGAGCAAAAGGATCTCAATATGAGGTGGAGGACGTGGTTAGAATTGATCAAGGACTACAATTGCGAGATCCACTACCATCCGGGCAAGGCCATCGTCGTGGAGGATGCCTATAGCAGAAAAGAGAGACCCGAGTCGATTCGGGTGAAGGCTTATCAGTTGGTTATGACCTCTGATGCTATGAAGCAGGTCAAGGAACTTAAGGACGAGGTGTTGAAAGAAGATCAGATTAACTCCGAAAGGATGAAAGGCCTAGTCGTGGAGTTGGGTGAGAACACTCTCGGTGTTAGAACCCGATTTGGGCGGATGTGGATTCCTCATTACGGAGATCTACGAGGAAAGATCATAGATGAGGCTCATAAGACTAGATACTCGATTTAGCCCGGTGCCATGAAGATGTAACAGGATATGAAGAAAGATTACTTGTGGCCGGGAATGAAGCGCGACAAAGCGGAGTATGTGAGTAAGTGCCTTACTTGTCTACAAGTGAAGGCGGAGCATCAAAAGCCATACAGGAAGATCCAACCCTTGGATATACCCGAGTGGAAATGGGAGCATATCACCATGGACTTCATTACGAAGTTGCAGCGTACGGCAAGGGATACGATGCCATATGGGTGATCATTGATCGTCTGACAAAGAGTGCTCATTTCCTGCCAATCCATGAGACGTATTCATCTGAGAGGTTGGCAGATCTGTTCATTAAGGCGATTGTAGCTCGTCATGGTGTACCGGTGTCTATCGTGTCTGACCGTGACACTTGATTTACATCAAAGTTTTGGAAGAGATTTCATGATGCAATGGAGACGAGGTTAAACATCAGTACAACTTACCATCCTCAGACAGATGGTCAGTTGGAGAGGACGATTCAGATGCTAGAGGACATGCTCCGGGCATGCGTCATTGATTTTGGTGGAAGTTGGGACGAACACTTATCGTTAGCCGAGTTCTCATATAACAACAGTTATCATGCCAGTATTGGTATGCCTCCATTTAAGATGCTATATGGTAGGAAGTGTAGAACGCCCGTATGTTGGGGCGATATTGGCAAGAAGGAGTTGGGGAGCATTGAGGTGATCGAGGCTAAGACCGAAAAGTTGGAGAAGATCACGGCCTTTATGAAGGCAGGAAAATATAGACAGAAGTCGTATGCCGACGAGAGACGTAGACCGATCCAATTCAAGGTAGGTGATAGAGTTATGTTGAAGGTCTCGCCTTGGAAAGGGATTATCCGGTTTAGAAAGCGAGGAAAGCTAAGCTCTAGGTATATAGGGCCTTTCCGAATCATTGCTCGAGTAGGAGAGGTGGCGAATTCATCCGACGTTCCATGTATCTCACCTGAGAAAGTGTTTAGTCGATGAATATATGATCGTGCCATTTGAGGATATCGAGGTAGATGAACGGTTCAATTACGTGGAGCAACCGATGGCCATCATTGACTGAAAGGAGAAAAGGCTAAGGAATAAAGTGGTTCCACTTGTGCGAGTACAGTGGAGACACAGAAAGGGGTCCGAGTCTACATGGGAGACCGAGGAAGAGATGAGACAGCATTACCTGTCATACCCTCAAAATCCACGTGCGGAGTTTTACCGCGAGGCGTGTGAACAAACCAGGATCACAGTCAATAGTTACTCAGAACGACACTATATGCCACATTTAAAATAAAACCAACCAAAGTTCAAACTTTAAAACCATACGGAAGCGTTTTGTAAATAAGACAAACCCAAAATATAAAAATGCATATTTGGCAAAACATGCGCCAACCCAAAATATTTAAACACGCATAAATAAAAACCAACAATTATGTCTTTAAAATGGAGTCTTAGAATGCATGCTGGACCCGTGTGGTGCTCCTAATGGCAAGCAGAGTTAACAACCTGAGAATAGCATACTAAAATGTCAACACAATGGTTGGTGAGTTCAAGAGTTTGCGTTTATCATAAACAATAACATTTGCATAACATAAGAAGTGCATTGAAATAGATAGCTAGTCTATATTCACAAGTAATAACCATAGTGATTTCGCGATCGAAGCTGACTGTGTTGCGTTTGTTGCCTCCCGTCATGACTTACCAGGTCGTGACGATATTTGTGTCTAGGACAATATTGCACCCGTTTGACCTCGAGTCGCACAGGTGAGGCTCGTTAGACCCAGTAGTACTACCCAAGATTTCCCGCTAGTTACCATTATTAACGATCCGAAAGTGTGAGGACTTTCAAGGTATTAAGCACTATGTTAAAACATACACAACTTATAATAATAAAATAGTGTTTGAGTACAAGTATGCTACCTCCCCAAGAAGAAGGTTTATAAAAATAGAGGGGCATGAACTCACCTGGTATGTAAAGATAATGACTAAAGAGAACTGGTGATAGGTGCAAAGACAACCCTTCAAAGGTTACCTAGAACACAAGAGTACATAAGTACGTGTACACAGCATCATATTAAACCCTAAGTGCTTTACAAACCAAGGAACTCAAAGTTTTAGAAGACAAGACACATTTGACCCAGTTGACCCGTTTGACCTGTTGGTGACATTATAGGTGATAATTCGTTAATACTAACACACAGCATATCATACATGATTTACATCCAAACTAATCACACATGGAAATTCATTACCCATAAGTACTACCTAGATCATCATATCATCAAGCATCATATAAGTCATGCGAATCTCAAACTATTATCATGCTCATAACACCTATAACACAAATAATACACCATACAAGGATCAAATCACGCACCACATGCCATGTGAAGCCACTCACAACTTCACACCCTAAACCCTGCCAATCCTACTAAGTAGGGGCGTCAGATTCGCACGTGTGTATGATGATCATTAACATACTAATTTCCATAGCTCATATCATCCAAAATGTTCATTCTTAATCAACCATCAATCAACAAAAGTCCTAGCTTACCTATATGACTCATACCATGATTTTTCCACAAACAGGCCAAAACAGGTAACAAACCAAATCAACATTCATATAAAGTTTCCCTTTTGGGAAGATACATCCCAAATTCATCAAGCTCACACTACATTCATGAATTTACCATTTGCATACCAAATTAAGTCCATAACAATATCTAGACATAATCCACAACATCTAATTGGCATGTTTCATCAACATTCAACATCAAAAGTTACTATTTTTAGCAAGGTAAGAACTACAATGTGCATTCTCGATTTCCCAATGTTCATATCAATAATCTAGCATCTAATTATCATTATAAACACATCCATAACATTCATACATCATCAATTCATGCAAAATAAAGTTACTATTCTTAGTAACCTATGAACAATGAATCAAAATCGAAGCTTTCTTGCATAATCGACGTTAACTAACATATATACAATCCAACTAACATATTAACATCAATAAACAACCAAGAATCAACCTTCAATTGCAGGTTTTGAATGGAACTTTTGGCCAACATGAAAAACTATCAAAAACATATAAAAATCTAACCTTTAAACGTGTAATGGCTTGCAAATGATGATTCTAACGCGTTGTATAACTTGTAATCGATCAAATCCAATGATGTTTGCTTGTTCTAGGGCTGAACTCGAAGAGGAGAGGGAGAGGGATGCAATGTCGTGGCCGTAGGGGGGTGTTTAGCGTTAGGATTTTTGATTTTGTAACTTAATTAATCATAATTACCCTTTTAACCCTTATAATTTGTATTTTATAAAGATTAGGCTTTTAAATAGTTTTTAACTACTAAACGCAATTATTATTAGTCACAAATAATAATCATGCATAATTTTCATTTGCCACAAAACACAAGAAATAATTATAACACGTTTCCACTTTACGCGATAAAATTCCCAATTAATATTTAAATCATGTAAACATATAAACACCACTTAATAATCATAACACCAACTAAATTATTATCATTTAAACATTATTAATTATTATTAAGTCACCAACGTTCAACGACAACTAGTGTGTGCTCTCGACACGTGTATGCAAGACTTAACGGAACTAACGGAGTTTGGTAATGGAAAATTACCGGATGTCACATTACCCGCAGCTGTTCGAGGACTGACAGGTTTCGAGGACGAAACCTAAATAAGGGGGGGGACTTGTAACGCTCGAAAATTTCAAGAATATAAGGCAAGCGAAGTTCTCGCGCGAAAGGAGGTTCTCGCACAAGAACCCTGGGCGAAAAGTTGAGCTGGGTATAAATAGCTTAGAACACCCAGTCTGGCCCTATTTTTACGCGAGAAGTACTGCTGTTAGAGAGAGAAAACGGCTGCATAGAGGGAGAAAGTGAAGAATCTAAGTGTTTAAGGTATGTAACTCGTGTACTAACTCTGTTATGTACTAAGAAACGATTATTGATGAATATAATGCATGATTATGTAGTTTTCGTTCGGCATGAGCTTTCGGGAAGGTGTTGTTGTGCTAGACCGGGAAGGTGTTGTGTTGTTAGATCTTCAAGAGGTGAGTTTCTAGTCCCCTTTTTAAGCAAGTTTTTATGTTTTGGGGCTATTATGCATACTAACACGTTTGAAAATGCTTGTTTATGCTTGAGTTGGTGTTGTTATGATGTTAAGCATGTTAGAACAGCCTTAGACGTGATAAGTTATGACTAGGCGGGAAAAACACGTAGTTTTCGTGCGAGCAGTTTAGTTGTACTTTATGAAATTTGAACCTGCGAAGTTCTCGCACGAAAGGAATAGTTCTCGAGCGAAAGGTGAAGTTCTCGCGCGATAGTATGCTCTCGCGCGATTAAGATAAGTTGATGTGCAGAATGTATTTGCGGTACGATTCTCGCGCGAAATGTTAGGTTTTCACGCGAGATGATGATGTTGTATGTTCAAGTTTTCACATGACCTGCTGTGATATGTGATGTGTTATCTTTTCACGTTCATGACTTTAAAACGTTATGTTTATGATGTGACTTTACTTGATATGTACGTACACGTAAGTAAAGTATTATGTAATGAAAATGAAAGATAACGATGATGAAAAAGTGGAACGTAATGAAGGAATGAAAGTCTTGCAAGCAAAATGATGGAGGTTCACAACTCAATGAGGTAGTTGTTTGCTCAACTGTGTGCGGTTTAGGTAACTCTTGATGATGCGCACAGGGGTCCAAATCTTGAGATTAACCATGATGTGATGGGATCCTTGTCGCGTACCCCGGTACTATATCAGGTTCGCCATGACATGGGGGTTTATTTATAAACCCCAGCACAGTTCCAGCTTTTAGCATGACGTGAGGGTATAGCATATGGCGGGATCTATATAAAGATGAACGATGTAACGAATGAACGAATGAGTGATGAATGATGACAAATGATAACAAACGATGATGAAAGATAATAAATAATTATTATCTAGATGTACGTATGATGTGTGATCACGAACGAAAACCCCGGCACAGTTCCAGCTTTTAGATGTACGTATAAAAGAGGGGATCTAGAACTCACCTTAAACAGCCTTCGAGTCAAACATAACAAACCAGAGAGCAACCTGGAGTTCTAACACCTAAACACATGAAAACAAGCAACTAAACACATAGAAACACATAGAAATTGGTCCAGAAGCTTGAACCCGACTAAAACCGAGAAGAAAACACCTTAAAATCTTACCTTTTGAAGATTTCCTCTACTTTCTCACTCTAGAACCGGTGGGAGTCCTTTTTCTCTCACTAAAGCCATAAGTTGAGTGTTGTTAGGGATAGAACTCATGTATAGGTTTAGATGATAAGATCACTCTTGTAATCATAATTGTAATTATTATTCTTGATGATATAATATGAATATATTTCATTATAATTGTGTTTATGAATTAAATAACATTTATTTTGCACTTCATTTAATATATTCATCTATGATATCAGAATATATGTGTGAATGTGCAGGAAACATTTTAAGTGTTGGAACAACTGCGGATGAATAAAGTGTTCTTCCATAGATGTTTTTAGGAACATAACTGAAGTGTACATCCGTAGATCTCCTGTGGAAGAACAACTTCAGCTGAACAAGAAAAGAACAAGCTACTGAAGGAGGGATTGCTGCGAAAGACAAGAACTCCTGCGGAATCACAAGAACAAGTACTGAACAAAGTGTTGCTGCGGAAGAGTAAATTCCTGTGGAAGATCAATTAACTCGGAAGTCAACATCAAGTCAACAAGTCAACGTGGCAGAACAACAACAACATTAATGGCGATGAAAGACATATTATTCAAGCGGATATTCCACGTCACATCAACAAACTTTATTCATATTAGATTCGTTGTAAATCTCAAATTACTAAGCCGATAAACATGGCGAGGATTTGGATAAGTTTGATTAGCTTAATTATAGAAAACAAAATAGCTAGCGATAGAACAAAATTAGATCTCTATATATATGAGATCAACAACATAGATCAAGAACAGAACAACAGTTGAGAATCATTAGAATCATCAGTAATCATTATCTGAATCATTGTATTCAAAATCAGCAACATCAATAGCAACAAGAAAGCATTACAATCAACATTATTGAGTTCTCTCGGTTTGATTATTCTTATTTTATTTGTTTGATTGATTGATTTTAGTATTATTAATAGATTAAACATCAAGTATTGATAATTCCACGATCAATACTTGTTCAAATCAATTCTGATAATTCGTGAACGATCCTTGGATTCACAAGTGTATGGGAGAGAAAGTTTGGGCGGTCATATCTTATTTTTAAACCCCATTATGGGCCAGTTTGGCCCTTGTACACTTTTAACCCTTGCTTTTTGAAATAAAATCTCATTTGCTCTCTTACTTTTCTTTTCTTTTTTTTTGAAATTTCTGGGTGTTACAGATCATGATCTTCATAATCACCTATATGTTTCTTGCCACCTCCGACCACCACAAAAACCAAAAATTCTAGTGACTCTCTTTTTCTCTCCAAGAAGATCCATATAGGTGGGAACCAATTCCACATTTGCTTTGAAGTTTCTAAAAGATCCAAATGGTTTCATTTAGAGATGGTGGTTGGTGGTTTCATAGGGAGTAGACGAACAGAAGGGGGACCTTAAAAAGATAAAAGAATTTACAAATTGTACCGTGTGTATATAAGGTTACAAAACAATGTTAACATGAGCTTAAAATGTAATATATTTCCTCTTTGTTATATGACATATCTAAGCTATTTTTTATGAAATTTTACCATGTAAATGATATGATCTAGTATTATTACCTCGCGCTAAGCATCAATGCTTGTAAGGATCAACACTTTACGAATCAGATTGATCTCATGAAAGGAAGGCGGAATATAATCATCATGGTAAGTAGATATAATAAGCAAAAGATGAACACAAGTGTAAATAAACTTCAATTTCTATTGCTCTCTGATTTGAAAGATACAAAATACAAATGAAATCAGGAAATGACAAAAGCTCTCTAAATTACATCAACTAACAACTATTTATACTAAAATATAAAGTTCTCACGTGACTTCCAAGTTCTCGCGCGAGATACAACTTCTCGCGCGGCAACATTAGGTTCTAGCAAGACTGACCCAATGGAAATCAAGCTCCTTCATCCTAGCTACACTTCTTATCTGCATCACAAATACTTTCCAAAGTTGAATGATAAAGATGCTCAAAGTGACATATGCTTATACGTGCACATCATTCAAGTCATAGACAAGCTGCACTCCAAAGCATATAAGAGAAGAAGATTTGAAGCAGGTCAGCTAATAGGATCTGAAATTCCATCTGAGCTCAGAATGTCAGAACAAGATGAATTGAAAGTGGTGTTAAACAATAGTGTTGTTGCAACACTGATCACAGAAGAAGACATCTTTGGGCTGACACTCTAAAGAAAATGAAGAGAATGAAGATCAAGTATTAATATGATGATCAAAAGAATGCGGTTGAATACTTCAACACAAGAATTTTGAGAAGAGTTCAAGAATTGAAAGATCTGAATAGATAATTACAAGAATCTAAACCTAAGGGGGAGTATTGTTAGGTCTAGATCTTTTGTATAGGTTTAGATGATTGATAATATCTTGTAATAAAGATCTGTGATTCTTTATCATTATGTAATGCAAGATATATATGTTAACCCAGATATTATTTGTGTTGATTTTATGTAATTGCAGGAAAACATCATACTTGGTCAATTTAGAAAAATTGACAATGTGAAAGAACTCCTGCGGATGAACAAGTTGCTCCTCCATAGATGTTCTGTGGAACAAAGAACAAGGAATACACATCCGTAGATCTCCTGCGGAAGCTTAACATCTACTGAAGAACAAGTTCTGAAGTCAAGTTGCTGCTATTGTAGAAGAAGGAAGTTTGCTCCTGAGAATGAAGTTCAAGAAGAAAGGACCAACTCCTACAGAAGACCAACTCTTACGGAAGACCAATTCCTACGGAAGAACAAAATACTTGTATTATCTCAAATCATCAAGTACGTAACATAAAGTCAACCTGTGATGTTATCAAGTCAACGACCATGGAAGACTATTTATGTCAAGCAAATATTCCACGTCACATCAAGAATATTTTTTTTGTAAAGTAAATCCCTCTGCCAATAAAGATAAGGCATGGGTGCAATCATTTAGGAATAGATATACATCATAGGAATAGATATATCATAGGAAGAGATAAACATAGAGAGAGATTGAGAGAGATATCGATATACAAATAGAGATACATATTCATAAAAACGATATCACTCGATCAATCGATCACTCGATCAATCAATCACTCAATATAGGAAAACACCAAGAACACCAAGAACATCATAGTAATCATCATATCATCAAAGCATCAATATCATTGTAATTGATTCATGATCAATGAAAAACAATCTTTTGTTGCATTGTTTATTCTATTTTCAAGTTGTTTCATCTATTCTTTGTCGATTTCGATTTCATAAACAAATAATTAAATAACAAGTATTGATAATTCCACGATCTTTATTTGTTAATCAAACTGATAATTCCTGCTTCGATCCTTGGATTCACAAAAGTCTTTCGAAGCCAAAGATTGATTTCTTCCAAAGACGGAGAAGACATACTTTCTCTGAATCACCTTTTGACAAAAGTTGAAACACTTTTCGCTGCCACTTCTGAAGACTCACCAACTTATATGAGTTGGGGAAAAATCCATACTTTTGTCAACTGTAGAATATGGTTATAGTGTCTGTAACTTTCTACTTATGTACTTTTATTCTTTTTGTAATATAGTAGGATATAAGCTATGGCATGTCATAGTCACTAGTCAAAAGACAATCTGTCTTTTGACTCTACATTGATCTTGTTATCTAGACTAGTGTTTCTGGCTGGCCTTCAAAGTATGACTCGCTGTAAGATATAGTATTAAGTGTTTCAAGTATTTCTATCTTAATGTATGTTTTGTAACACTTGTAAGAACTTGAGAGCAATATATATAATTTTTGAAAACCATATTTGAGTGTTCATGTTCTTATTCTTTACTTGTGTTCATAGTTTCATCACTAACCGGTTCTCTATTTGATCTGATAAGTGTTCCAACTCTCTCCACCTAGTGCAACTGTTGCATTGACCACCCTTCCCGATCCTACACTTCTCAGGATAAGTCTTTACTTATACCAGCCAAGTTGGGGTACAATCTGCTTCAGTCACTACACAAGCGTGAGCTGAGTCAAATTTCCAAGCATTCACATATGCATTAACCCTCACGTGTTAATTTGGTCTTGTTTTTCAATAGGTGATCAAATTATTTTATTTATGTTTTTTATAGGTGGTTGAAATATATTGATTCCTCTTTATGTAAGAGATAGAATTGTAGAAACCTATTTTTGGGCATTTGGTATATACTCCGAGACAAAATTTATTCAAATTATGACTGTTCTTTATGACACTTATGACGCTTAAGATACATGAAAGGTATATCTGCCACTGTCGACGTGAACATGCACACAAACATGATCAATGAAACAACCATAAAACGTTATAAATAAATATGTACGGATGTGTGTATGTGTGTGTGTGTATATATATATATATATATATATATATATATATATATAGAGAGAGAGAGAGAGAGAGAATAAATGTATGAAAGAAAATATATGAATGTGAATAACAAATTAAGGATGTCATTAAAAAAAATAATATAACTAAAATGTATATATACACACACGTAAATGTGTATATTGTAAAATATATATTATAAGTAATAATAATAATAAATGTTTCCTAAGGATAAGATATTTCGACCAACCTTCTTCTTTTTTTAACTCTTTCAAATCTTCTTTTTCTCATTTCACCAACACTTTAACAACTTCAAGCTCTGTCCTTTTCATTGGCTAAAATCTCTGCAAATCATCTATGATTAGAATGTTTTCAACAACTACTTTCTCTCTGTTGGAAACTATGAAACTTCATCAGGAAAGTTGAAAATGACTTCACGAACTAACATTGGAAGCCCCACTATTGAACCGTTAATCCCTTGTTTTAAAAACAAAGAATTGCTTCATCGAGCCCCATAATCTCCTAACCTCTCCCTTTGCATTACTCTTCCAGTTGTAAATTCTGATGAGTTTTTATAGTCTCCGGTAGTTTCCGCGTTGCACCGAACTCCAAACCCAAGACTGCTGATAAAACGTCTCCGCCGGTGACAGCTTTTACTTGACCATAACAACCACCGACGACACCAAACGCGTCATGAAACTGCTCGCCGTTGATGCGAAAGATTCCCGGAGAATCTAACCATCTCTCCGGCGACTCGAGTTTCTTCTTGACCGCTTCGGGGAAATGGTCGAGGTAATCAACAAGTGTCAACTTAAACTTAAATTTTGGTTACCCAGCTATCTTTATTAGTATATGGCTGCGTTGTCAGAAGTTGAAGATGTGTTTCGACGATCACCCAAATTTCTAAAATAATTAGAGAGTAGATGCCACCCAAAACTAGTTTATAAATTTCCAAAAACTATGATAACCAATATTAATATAATTGTTGTACAGGAGGTTCTACCCACTATTGACACAAGATTGCAAAGTTTCACGCCCAGTGAGCCTCCTTGTTCTACCTTGTTTTACTAATATTGTTATTGTTATTTTATTTATTGATTTAACAAAATACATGTTTTCCTTTTCCTTCTTTCTTAACATATTAGACTCATGTGACCAAAAATATATATATATAAATATGTATATAATAATATAATTTATTTTTGTTAAACCATCTGTTTGTTCTAGACATTTTTATTAGAGTAGACATGATTATCTATTTGTTTGAATACCGTAGTATATAAACATTCATTTGTAATCATACATTGTTTAACATTTAGTGGAGAAAGCTAGCCATTTTTGTAGCATATGCTAGTCATCTAGATTTGGCTGATTAAATAATATGTAACGAATATTTTACCCCAGGGCTCTCAAACGTTTTTGATGTACTCCTAACGTTCAGTTATGGAATTATGTCTTATGTTTTGATTACTATGATAGTGACACGTCAGCGCTAATCGGATTGGGGTGTTACAATCAACCTAGAGCAACGAACACATTTTGTCTCCATTATCAAAAATGTGTTGGTAAAAAAATAATAGTCATGAAAAAAAATAGTTATGTAATATTTTTTTAAGTTATTATTGTTATTATCGTTCTTACCGCTACAATCCTAAAAAATACAGGTATCCCATTGAAACATGTGATGTATTTTACTAGTTCAATTCAAACAAAAACCATTCTAGATGTTTCTTTTTAATTTTAAACCTTTCACGCTGGAGTCCCTTTAAACAAGCATTTTAGTTATTTGTTTTACCGTATAATTTTTTTTCATTTTTTTAATATTTTAGTTAATTTTATTTGTTTTCTCTTATAACTATTAGAATATTAAGTTTTATAAATTTATATACACCATTGGAACGTACTTATTTTTACCTACGTTTTGAATTAAATTTTATTCAAACCCAAGTTAAGGTTAATAATGTATGTGTTGTTAATTAAATATAAAGCCATACAGATCATTGAAGCTACTTAGTTTTATACTTTTAATGTATTTTTTTCCTCTTGCAACTTTCAAAGTTTGATTTTCTATAAAATTCCTAAAGTTCGCATTGCTTGTGTTTATTTTTTCTAATGTTTCGACGGTTACGTTTTTTTCATATTCGATTTGTGAATAGTAAAATCCCTATTGTAGATATTTATTTTAATATAAGTTTCAATGTAAGTTTTATGCAAAACTACTTAGTGTATACTAATGTGTAGAGATTGACAGAGGCTTCATTTGCTAGAATCCGCAAAATAAAAATAATACAACAAAGCACTTTTTTAACACAAGGTCAAAGTTTTTTTATTTTTATGCTTCTGTGCTATGCACACTTACTTTTCTTCTAGAGGAACATCTCCTATATTTTATATTTTCATAAAAATGTACAAATACTTTCCTAAAAGAGACAAAAAATTTTCTAATATGTTTTTCTTGCAACATGTGCCTAAATTAAATCACTTAACCCTAAATTGGATCATTAGAGTTTTTTGTGTCATGAATGAAATGGATTAGAACATGTGAGAGTCATGATTTTCAACAAATGTAAGTATCTTAAAAAAATTAGAAAAACCATTAATTGTATTAATAAATAAAAAAATTCATAAATCCCAAATCACCACTCTACATCAGCATAAAAAAAACATATATATTTTCTGATTGAAACAAAAATAAAAAACATATTAAAAATATGTTAAAAATTTGATTTAAATAACACACGACAAATGAGTGTTTTAACTAGAATAATATTATAACTTGAGCGATCTAATTGAAACAATTTAAAACTTAGATTATAGTTTTGTAAAGTTACATTTTTCTACTTGGTTTAGACTCCTACAACAACAAAGCTTATGTGTTTCATGTGGTTAGTATGCCTATACTATATGTATTTATAATGTGCAAAGGAGAAACTGTACTAGACGAAGCACTTGATTTTATATGAAGTTGTCCAACTAACATCGTGAAGGATCCTCATCATAAGAACTCTCATTTTATGTGCCTATACGGACAAGGCACTTGTGATACCATTGCATAAAAGGATACAAAGATTAGAATCATTAAGCTACATTTTTTTCTACGAAAACACGCTTCTCATGATACGTCCTTACATATACTGGCCATGTTGAGGTACAATTTGTTTCGGTCACTACACAAGCGTGAGCTGAGTCAAATTTCCAAGTATTCACATATGCCTTAAATCTCATGTGTTGATCTAGTCTTGTTCATCAATAGGTGATCAAAATACTTTTATTCATGTTTTTTACTGGTGGTTGAAAAATATGGATGCCTTCTTATGTCACAGATAGAATGGTAAAAAGCTATTTTGGGTATTTTGTATATACTTAAAGCCAAAGATTCAAATAATGACTGTTCTTGATGACTTTTATGATGCTTACCATACATGAAAGGTATATCTATCATTATCGACTTGAACATGCACGCAAACATGATCAACCTTGACTAACGAACTTATTTTGTCACTAATATAAAAAATCTATTAATAAAACAATAACAGTCATGAAAAAAATAGATATGTAATTTTTTTTAAGTTATTATTGTTATTACTGTAACACCCGATCCCTCGTACCACCAATATTGTCCGCTTTGCCCATGAAAAGCTCACGGATTTTCTTTTTGTTGCTCGGATGAAAACTTCCTAGGGAGGTCACCCATCCCTGGATTGCTACTATCTGAGCACGCTTACCTGTGGAGTTCTCCTCAAATCTACAGCCAATGCGCGCAAAACGCGTTAGTGATATTAGAGACCAGACATTACTTATGAACCACAAAAAACTCCTGTCCACGGCCGATGTGGGAGTCATAATTACCACTATCATCTTAAAAAATGCAGGTATCCATTGTAATATGGGATGTATTTTACTAGTTCAATTCAAACAAAAACCATTTTAGATTTTTGTTTTTAATTTTAATCCTTTCACGCTAGAGTCCCTTTAAACAACCATTTTAGTTATTTCTTTTACTTTTTAAATTTTGTTATTATTTTAATATTTTAGTAATTTTATTTGTTTTCTCTTATAACTACTAGAATATTATGTTTTATAAATGTATATACACTGTTGGAACGTACTTATTTTTATCTATGTTTTGAATTCGATTTTATTCAAAACCAAGTTATGGGTAGTAATGTATGTGTTCTTAATTAAATATATAGCCATACAGATCATTAAAGCTACTTCAAAGTTGTATATTTTTAAACTATATTTTCCTCTTGCAACTTTCAAAATTTGATTTTCGATAAAATTCCCAAAGTTCGCATTAATTGTGTTTATTTTTACAAATGTTTCGACGGTTACATTTTTTCATATTCGAGTTGTAAATAGTAAAATCTCTAACGTACATATTTATTTTTATCGAAGTTTCAATGTAAACATTATGCAAAACTACTTAGTGTATACGAATTCGTAAAGATTGACAATGCCTTCTTTTGTTAGAACGCACGCAGATTCTTCTAGTTAATTTAAAATAATGCTACGAAGTACTTTTTAACACAAGGGCAACTTTTATTTTTTTAAGCTTTTGTACTATGCACACTTCATTTTCTTCTAGAGGCAACTCTCCTTTATTTTATATTTTTATAAAAAAAATGTACAAATACTTTCCTAAAAGGGACAAAATTTTTTCTCTAAAATGTTTTTCTTGCAATATGTGCCTAAATTAAATCACTAAACCATAAATTGGATCATCGGACTTTTTAGTGTCATGAATGAAATGGATCAGAAGATGTGAGTGTCCTGATTTTTAATATATGTAATTATCTTAAAAAATTAGAAATACATTTAATGGTATTAATAAATAAGATAATTCCTAAATCCCAAATCACCACTGCACATTAGCATAAAAAAATAAAAAAACATATATATATTCTAATTGAAACAAAAAAGAAAAACATGTTAAAAATATGTTAAAATCTTTGACTAAAATAAACATGAAATATGAGTGACTCAACTAGAATATTTTTTTAAACTTGAGCGATTTAATTAGAACACTTTTAGAATTTAGATTATAATTCTATAAAGTTACCTTTTTATACTTGGTTTAGACTCCTACAACAACAAGGCTTCTCTGTTTCATGTGGTTAGTATGCATAAATTATATGTATTAATAATGTACAAAGGTGAAACTGTACGAGACGAAACACTTGATTTCACAATAACTTGTCCAACTAAAATCGTGAAAAATCCTTGTCATAACAACTCTCATTTTATGTGCCAATACGGACAAGGCACTTGTGATACCATTGCATAAAAGGATACAGAGATTAGAATCATTAAGCTACATTTGTTTTTGCGAAAAATACGCTTCTCATGATAAGTCCTTACATATACTGGCCATGTTGGGGTACAATTTGTTTCGGTCACTACACAAGCGTGAGTTGAGTCAAATTTCCAAGTATTCACATATGCATTAAATCTCATGTGTTGATCTAGTCTTGTTCATCAATAGGTGATCAAAATACTTTTATTCATGTTTTTATAGGTGGTTGAAAAATATTGATGCCTCCTTATATCACAGATAGAATTGTAGAAAGCTATTTTTGGGTATTTTGTATAAACTCAAAGCCAAAATTGATTCAAATGATGACTGTTCTTGATGACTTTTATGACGCTTACCATACATGAAAGGTATATCTATCACTATCGACTTGAACATGCATGCAAACATGATCAACCTTGACTAACGAACTTATTTTGTCACTAATATAAAAAATCTATTAATAAAACAATAATAGTCATGAAAAAAAGAGATATGTAATATTTGTTTAAGTTATTATTGTTATTACTGTAACGCACGGTCCTCGTACTACCAATATTGTCCGCTTTGCCCATAAGAAGCTCACGAATTTGCTTTTGGTTGCCCGAGTGAAAACTTCTCAAGGAGGTCATTCATCCCTGGATTGCTACCACCAGAGCACGCTTACCTGTGAAGTTCTCCTATAATCCACAGCCAATACGCCCAAAATGCGTTAGTGATATTAAAGACCAGACATTACTTATGAACAACAAAAAACTCCTTTCCACGGCTGATGTGGGGATATGGGGTGTCACAATTACCACTATCATCGTAAAAAATGCAGGTATCCATTGTAATATGGGATGTATTTTACTAGTTCAATTCAAACAAAAACCATTTTAGACTTTTGTTTAATTTTAATCCTTTCTCGCCAGAGTCCCTTTAAACAAGCATTTTAGTTATTTGTTTTACTTTTTAATTTTTGTTTTTATTTTAGTATTTTAGTTAATTTTATTTGTTTTCTCTTATAACTAATAGAATATTAAGTTTTATAAATTTATATGCACTGTTGGAACTTACTTATTTTTATCTACGTTTTGAATTAGATTTTATTCAAAACCAAGTTAAAGGTAATAATATATGTGTTCTTAATTAAATATATAGCCATACAGATCATTTAAGCTACTTCAAAGTTTTATATTTTTAAACTATATTTTTCCTCTTGCAACTTTCAAAGTTTGATTTTCTATAAAATTCCTAAAGTTCGCATTACATGTGTTTATTTTTACAAATTTTTCGACGGTTACATTTTTCATATTCGAGTTGTAAATAGTAAAATCCCTATCGTACATATTTATTTTTATTTAGGTTTCAATGTAGACTTTATGCAAAACTACTTAGTGTATACAAATATGTAAAGATTGACAGATCCTTCTTTTGTTACAACGCACGCTGATTCTACTAGTTAATTTAAGATAATAAAACGAAACACTTTTTTAACACAAGGGCATATTTTATTATTTTTAAGTTTTTGCACTATGCACACTTCATTTTCTTCTAGAGGCAAGTCTCCTTTATTTTATATTTTTATGAAAAATGTACAAGTACTTTCCTAAAAGGGACAAAAAATTTTCTCTAAAATATTTTTCTTGCAACATGTGCCTAAATTAAATCACTAAAACATAAATTGGACCATTGGACTTTTTAGTGTCATGAATGAAATGGATTAGAAGATGTGAGAGTTTTTAATATATGTAATTATCTTAAAAAGTTAGAAAAACATTTAATGGTATTAATAAATAAGATAATTCATAAATCCCAAATCACTACTGCACATTAGCATAAAAAATAAAAAATATATATATTTCCTAATTAAATCAAAAAAGAAAAACATGTTAAAAATATATGAAAACCTTTGATTTAAATAAAACATGAAATATGATTGACTTAACTAGAATATTTTTTTAAACTTGAGCGATTTAATTAGAACACTTTTAGAACTTAGATTATAATTCTATAAAGTTACCTTTTTTATACTTGGTTTAAACTCCTACAACAACAAGGTTTCACTGTTTCATGTGGTTAGTATGCATAAACCATATGTATTAATAATGTGCAAAGGTGAAAGTGTACTAGAAGAAGCACTTGATTTTACAATAACTTGTCCAACTAACATCATGAAGGATCCTGGTCATAACAACTCTCATTTTATGTGACCGTATGTACAAGGCACTAGTGATACCATTGCATAAAAGGATACCGAGATTAGAATAATTAAGCTACATTTGTTTCTATGAAAAACACATTTCTCATTATAAGTTCTTACTTATACCGGCCATGTTGGGGGTACAATTTGCTTTGGTCACTACACAAGTGTGAGCTGAGTCAAATTTCCAAGTGTTCACATATGCATTAACCCTCATGTGTTGATCTAGTCTTGTTCATCAACAGGTGATCGAAATAATTTGTTTCATGTTTTTTATAGGTGTTTAAAAGATTTTGATGCCTCCTTATGTAAAAGATAAAATTGTAGAAACCTATTTCTGGGCATTTGGCATATACTCTTTGGCATATACTCTGAGGCAAAATTGATTCAAATTACGACTATTCTTGTTGACACTTATGACGCTTACCATACTTGAAAGGTACATCTGCCACTATGGACGTGAACATGCACAAAAACATGATCAACCTAGACCAACGAACACATTTGTGACATATCAAAAATCTGTTGATAAAACAATAATAGTCATGAAGAAAATAGAAATGTAATATTTTCTTAAGCTATTATTGTTTTACTAGTTCAATTCAAACAAAAAACCATTCTAGATGTTTCTTTTTAATTTTAAACCTTTTATGTTGGAGTCCTTTTAAACAAGCATTTTACTTATTTGTTTTACCTTTTTATTTTTTTATTATTTTAATATTTTGGTTAATTTTATTTGTTTTCTCTTATAACTATTACAATATTAAGTTTTATAAATTTATATACACCATTGGAACGTACTTATTTTTACCTATGTTTTGAATTAGATTTTATTCAAAGCCAAGTTAAGGTTAATAATGTACGTGTTGTTTATTAAATATAAAGCCATACAGATCATTAAAGCTACTTCAAAGTTTTATATTTTTAATGTATTTTTTTCCTCTTGCAACTTTCAAATTTGATATTCTATGAAATTCCTAAAGTTCGCATTGCTTGTGTTTATTTTTACAAATGCTTCGACGGTTACGTTTTTTCATATTCAAGTTGCGAATAGTAAAATCCTTAGTGTACATATTTAATTTGATTTACGTTTCAACATAAATTTTACGCAAAACTACTTAGTGTATACTA